>JANIJG010011396.1:47360-63467 GCA_024611175.1 Megaceryle torquata
AGCTAGCTACTTTAGGAAATGCCTGCACTTCAGCTTCAACTTTTCTGACAATCTTGGTGCCACAAAATCCATTGGAGATTTGGGAAGCCTGCACTAAGCCACAGCAGCCACTGGGCAAGTGACTTGTGTGAAGGCTGTAGCAATTCCAGTGGCATCTTTGGTGCAGGAGGAACATGTAAAGGAAAGGAGTCTCACAACAAGATTAAAATTTCATAGCTTTACTTGTAGCTTCTGGGTGAAACTTGAGAAGAACTAATCAATTCAGGTGCTGAGGGATTCATTTTAATTTTCCATCCTGCTTTTTGACCTATGTGATGAGGAGTAAAGTCATCCATAGCCCTGAATGACAGTTGTCACCTTGCAGCCACTGAAATAATTAGCTTTTGTGAACTGACCTGTTGCCATGTGAACAGGTATACAGATTCAAACTGTAATGCAGGCAAAAGGATTTAGCTGGTAGAACTAAACTCTAGCAGAGGTTGGTCTCAATGAGAGTTCACAACCATCACAACAGTTTGTGAGCAGCAACCAGATTAATTTTGACCTCCAGAAAGAAAAGAAGTAGTTGGAACCACTCGTGCTGCAGTGCAATGAAAATGCTAGCATCCATGGTTAGTAAAGGCAGGTTTTTTTCCTAAAGCTTCCTGTTTACGAAGAGTCATAACACTTTTTGCAGACCCAGAGGGGAATTGCAGGCTGTGTCTCCCATTCTCTATCTAGACTGATCCCTAACCTGAATTTACTGAGGTTCACCTAGAGTGTCTATCCAAGGTAATTATGTAGCACTATCTTGGAGAACCAATACCATTTTTTACCTTTGATCACCCATATTTTAAAGTTATGTCCATCTTACTGCACATAATTTCTTTTCCCCACAACACAGCCTTTCTGGTTATACTTTCCCAGACACAGCTGCATTTCCAGACTGCTCTAAATCCATCCAATTTAATTTTTACTCATCATGAGAGAAGCTTTGTATTTGCCTGTTATGACAAAATCTGTTTCAGATGCTTGAAAAGTTGCCCAATATATTCCTTATACTTTCTGAGAGGGATGTGATACTTAGTATCTCAGCTCAGCATATTTAAGCAATAGCTAATTCTTTTGAAACCTATTAGATACTTGGCTAGCCCAAATTTTGGAGACGTTTGAAGAAAATTCTCCTAGCTTAACATTCACAGTGCTGTTTGAAATTTGAGTAGCAAGTGTTCTCCTCTCCCCTGTGCTACCTGTCATCCTGTTTCACAAGCAAGAACATACAGGAAAGAATGATAATAAAAGTTGTTTCCCAAAGATTTGATGCAATGCTTTCCTTGAACAACGTAAGGTCTTTTAAATGAAAATAAAACCCAACTACCTAGCTGTCCTAGCTGTCTGACAGTTATAAGCTACATTTATTTACATGCACATACGTTTTAGCTCTACAAAACAAACTCCGATAATAGGCTGGGATTAAACATTTGGATCAAAAGTTGTCTGACCTTGTCGAGTGATGAGGTTTACATGGAGCATGAATGCATAGGCATGCCGGAGTAAATGTACCAGTTGTTGAAGTTATGAAGTAGACTGAGTGCTATTCCTGTTGGCTACAACTGTGCGATTTAGGGTGCCAAAGTAGTATGAATTGGAGACTTTAAGTGGTTTTAGGTCAAATCAGTTCCAGCTATCAACTAGGTTTCCTGCAGAATATTTTTCTGATCCACACCTTTGTGCCTTTCGAGCCTGAGAAGGGAGGCAGCTAAAAGCTGATAATGACAAGGAGCACCATAGTTTTCAGATTTATTAATAATTTTGGATTTATGATACAGATTACCTGGATTAATCTGAGAGATGTGCATCCAGTGGAAGAAGTGGATGCAGTGGGTGTTGACACATGCACAGCCTATAACAGAGTCCTGAAAGTCACTGACTTCTTCCTGTAATCATGTGACCAACTGCCTCTATCCTTGAGAAATAATATTAATGAAAGCCATAAATCTTCAGTGTAATTTAATCTAGTTTGCAATATATGTCATTGCTTATCTTCTTTTGCCAACTCTTATCTTCTGTGTTATTGCCACCATTGAACGTTTAACTGAAGTGATATTTAATACTAAACTAGAAGGTTCATCACTTTCCTTGTTATCATATCCTTCAGCACTCAAAAATGTATTTTCACTATAATGAATACTAGCAGTTCCTTTAATTGATGTTAGGTATGCTATCTCACTAATCTAGCAGTCTTTGCATTGTCTTTGCAGTACACGTATTAATAGCTTCACGTATTAATACAAACCCTTCTTGAACTGAAGACGTGGGGGTTCACAGTTATGGCACATTAACTCTGTAGCATTTACTGATTTGTTAGGATCATTATGGATTCATCTTTTGACAGTGAAGTAGCTTTGGAAAAGCTTTTTAAAATCTATCTGTCATACACATATAAAGGCAAATCTGTACACAAAAAATGAAACATGATAACCTAGTTTTAATTCTAAAAGCAAGATAATAGGTTCTTATGGATGTACAGAAGGCGTTTTCGAATGTATCAGCATACAGATTCAGCTGAATTTGAACCCCTTGAGTTAATTTGAAGTTAAGAAACATTGTAGTTTATGGCTGAGCTGGGTCTTAATGATAAAGATAAATCTTAACAGAAGCTATTACATGTGATAAACTGACAGATCTATATTCATCTTTGTTGGGCTTCTATCTTCCTGTTATAGAGGTGACAGTTAAACACTACTTAAGAGCTTGTTACCTTTCACTAAGGTGCTCTGAACTGTCAAGAAAGACCTACAAAGATATCTTAGATGTGCAGACTAGAGCTGCCAAAAATCTCCTGGCTGGTAGAATTGCAGTAGCACAACGCCTCACTATGAAGCACAATCAATTGATTCTTAAATGGCCATTATTTGTGAAGTAGACAGTCTGTTCATTAGTGCAACTGATGGAAGAGTGAGATGTTAACAGAGAGTATTTTACTGCCAGCTTTCAGAGCTGCAAGGGGAATATGCAGAGGAAAAGTGAGCCTTCAGAATTTCCATTCCTCATCATTACAGCTAGATCCTTAAAAATGCAAAGAAAGCAGAGGAACAGCTTTGATGACTTGCCAAAGGCTGCCTTTTACAGCAATTCATGCCTTGGACAGTTTAATCGTATCATGGTGCTTTTCTTTGGCTATCAGTTTGAGAGAAGTCTAGTCACTAGGCTCTCATGAACCTATTTAGCCAAGATTTATCAGAAGTTTGTGATTCCTTCTCATACAGGAAATAACCCAGTCTTTTCAAAAGTGCAGAACAATGAACACATGCAGCAGCATTGTCTGCTAGTGGTGGAAGGTATATGTCCTTCTTTCACATCTCTACACACAAGAGGACTTGGTACTGCCTCTGAAGAGTTGTGAGGGTGTGTGAGAAGCAGCTATCTTCTCCTATCAGCCTTCAGAGGTTATGCCTTGTAGTGCAGAGATAAAATCTCTGTCCTTACTGCAGAATACAAAGGAGACAGTATGATGGATCTTTCCATGTTTAATGGATGATAGGGTGAATTTTGAGTCATGCTGTTGTTCCTCAGCCTTGGAGGGGAGTTTCAGCTCAGGCAGAAGGATCACTAGGCCTAAGTATTTAGCAAGGATGTAACAACACAAGATTTTTCTCTGTTCCACAAAGCTCTAGAAATTCCTAGTAATTTTGGATATTATGGTGACATGAGCCAAACAGTACCATTTATTTAGTAATTTGACAAAATGCCACATATCTCAGGAATTCATGCAAGAAAGAATAATTAAGATGTCCCGTTTCAGTACATTTGAGATACCTGAGGAACTGATCTTTTGGTGTGGGTTTTTGTCCCTTGCTCTTCACAGCCTTCCATGTGAATACATTCAGAAAAGGCTAAAAAACCCCTTTTAATATTGAAAATAATAGGTAACTGAGTCATTAATCTCTCAGTACAAACAAACTTTACATTTTCAAGCCTGATGTACTTCCACTTACAGATGATAAATTTTAAATTCCACTATGACATTTTAACAACCATAATAATTTCTTCTGTTTACATCTTCCTGATTACATGCCTTGGGATTTGCAAAATTTACACTACTGCCACAGTTCAGTGTGAACTTCTCTCAGTGAACCTGCCTTGGCAGGGGGCCTGAAATAGATGATCTCCAGAGGTCTCTCCAGTCCCTATCATTCTGTGATTCTCTGATCTGTAGCACACTTGTTTTCATTAATACCTCTCATTCTGAGAGACCAATCTGGTATGCTGTTAGATCCAAGTACCATATTAACACTGACAAAGCAGCTCTAACATATCTAAATATTATCTTTGGCAATCTGCATTTTAGATATCAGTTGTGATTTCTCCTGGTTTGCATCTGTTTATTGTTTGGGCTTGTACCTGTTCCATGCTGTGGTTTGATTTTATGCCAAGTGGTATATGTCTGAATATATTTATTATTTATTCAAGGGTTCTTGGCAAGATGAACATTTTTTTTCAGCAACATATCACAAGCCTTCTCTCTGTTCTTGGAACAGACAGTTTGAAATGTGAGAATTTGGTTAGAACTGAACAGTTTCTTCCATTTTCTTTTAATGACACTTTCCAGTATATACCCAGAAGTAGCTGTAAAAATACATTACAAATGAAAGCAGGTATCTTCAGAATAATTTGTTTTGTCTGAAATTGGACATGCTTGATGCATTGTAATAACACAATTTCCTTTTTGATGTAGATTGTGTACAATGATGAAATATATATTGCATTTAATGATCCCTAAACAGTTAGGCAATTGTCACTGCACTGACAAATCATTGCATAGCAGAACATTTAATGCAGCTGCGGGACACCCCTATTTTCCTGCAGAAATAATAAACAGTTTTCAGATTCATCAATGAAATAAGACTCAGATTTTTATTCACAAGTAGTTTCTTTCAGTAAGACATCAGCTCATCCAAATATATTGACGTAGAGTTATTACTTCTCTGTTAAAAAGAAACAATTATATGACCTGTCTCAGTCTCTTCACACGGAAGTACTATAACATAGAGCCTTACTCCTGAATGAATCATTTGTACTGGTGTAGATGAGAATCTCTTGCTTTAGGCTTGTGACATCCCAGTCGCAACCCAGTAAACACAACATAATTCTTTAGGTCAAGGGCAATGGGTGAATAACTAGGTTTCATTATGCATGAGTAGCTCAATCAGTTTATTTTCTAAAAACAGGCTCTTGAACCTATGCCACCATCTTCTTGAAAATAAAAATATACAAGTTGCTACTTGGCTGCCTTTGTGGATTATTGCTAATTTTGTTTCTGATGTGTATATGTGGCTCTCCTTCTATAAATCAAATGACAGTACTGCCTGACAATAGGAGGATGACCTGTACATTTTAAGGGGACACACTGGCTATGATAAAGCATTACTTCTTCTGCCTGGAGGTTTGAAGTGCCACTTGATTAAATCAGACTCTGGCAGACTTGGAGGCTGGGGTTCTACTCCCTCCAAAAGACCTAACAGTGCTAAATCCACAACTGCACGACTTAAAATGTAGCATGGCATAGCATGGTTCTCAGAGAGGGAACGCTCTCTGTTGCTGTAGGAGGACTGCAGTCTCTAGCCTTCTCTTTTGAAGCTGCTTTTTGAAGAAAATGGGCTACTTCAACCTCCTCAATGTCACAGTCTTCCCACAAATCTCACAGAAGCTTGGCTGCCTGGCCCACGTCACCTCTATGCTGCCTCTTGCACACACTGCTACCAACAGACCTTCTTTGAACAGAAAAGCATATTTTACCCCAATGGTCCATTCTCCAGCTTTCATACTCTGACTCTTCTTCCTCAGTACCTCCAGCTTACATATCATGAAACCTTCCTCACCTCCTTGAAAGCCCTCAGCTCTGTCCCCAGCTTCTCTCTTGGGGATCTGTGGGAAGAGAATTTGTAAGCTGGATACACCTGGACCCTTGTTACCCAATATCTGACAATATAGTCACTTCCCCAGGTTCATTTTCCTCCCTCCAGTCCTGGAGTTCCCTTATATTCCCAGTGTAGCAGCCAGTGCTTTCTCAGTAAATACAGTCACTCTGCAACAGGAGCAGTAAGCAAGTACTATCACCTACTTGTCCTTGAAGCCTCAGTTTGTTCTGGCGGAAGGCTAACCCCCTACTTTCTCCATCTGTGCACTGTCACTCCTCCTTAATGTACACCACGACCAATGCTTTTCTTTCCCCTAGAAGCACATAGAGGCATAAAGCAAGATATAGAACCTTAAAGATTTAGATGTTTTCTCTGCTGCTGTAAGCATACAAGTTGAACTACATTAATATTTAGATAAAGCCATTCATTTTTTATGCTCTTTGTGATCAAGTAAATCCCCTGATAATACTGAGAAATTCTGCTCTGTAATTTTTAGTTATGAAGAACAATTCATAATACTCTTGTTTTTAAATTGAGATGAACAAGAGTTTTGACAATTTGGATAATTTCCCTAGTTATACTACTACTTTTATGCAAAACCAATAGTGAAATAACTTTCAATCATAGATGGCTGTCTTAGGGAAGAAAACTTTTGATATGTGCTAGTACATCATTTCCTGATGAATGGAAGGAACTGTGAGTTAATTGGCAACAACCAGATCCAACATTGTTTCACATGTTTTTTAGCTACCCTCAAGTTTAAACCCCGACTGAACATTTTTTTAAGTTAAGATAATGAAAAAAAGAAACTTTGCAGACATTTTTATTTTATGAGAACAGCAAAAGCAAGGACACATTTTAGAACTGTAACTGAAATACACTGACTTCTTTTTTTTTTCCTTGCCCCTTCCAACCTAATAAAAACTGTAGCATCCCAAAGGTATGTTTTCCATTGCAAGAAGACCCCTATTCAGTTGGATTCTATAGAGTATAAATAACCTTTTCCAAACTGTGCTGTTTGTCTCTGACATGAGCCATAAAAAATAGTCTGCTCTTAATGTCTGCTTTATAGCTTTCTCAGGGCTTGTGGCATGGTTTCATTCAGCCTCTGAAGAATCTTCTGTAAAAGGTGATTGACTTTTCCCCCTGGTTCACGTCACTATTTAAAATATAGCGTGGTGAACTTTAAATGAAAGCATAATAAATAAAACTAGAGGAGTCCCTAGGCACTTAAAATGTTAACAGCTGGAGCACTATAACAAATATTTTTCTTATTTAAAAAGCTCCGTTTCATTAGGTGTGAAGCAATGTTCATTTCACGTCTTCAAATGCAACAGGCTACTAAACAGTCAATTAACTTTTGAGTCCTGTCTTGTTCTCCAACCTGACTTTTAATAGAACTCTATTAATTGAACATTATCCTAAGAGGACAAACAATTCATTTCATACCTAGTAATTGTTTAAATGAGCCCAATTACATGCCACCATTAATGTCACATATTACATTCCTAAGTTCAGAACATGTACTGTCTGCATTGCTGACTTTGAGATTTAACTTCTGAGCAGTAACCAAAACGATGATTATGCTGCAATAATGAGTGTGATGGTTACAGACAGTCAAGGCTACATTTCCTTTCACTTTCATATAAATAATTTTACCATTTCACCACTTTTGTCCATTACTTACTGTTTTCGATGCCACATATTGCAGTTGGTATACACGTGGCTGTTTGTCTTGGCTCTTTTATGTTCTTAAGGACATCTTAATGTACAGAGTCCACATTTTAAAAAAATGCACCTGAGTAAAAGAACTGCAGGTTGAGCTGCAGCCTGAAGTATGGAATGTTTTTTACTCTACCAAACCTTATGCTTCACTGTAGTGAAATAGTATTAGAAATGACAGAACAATTTTCTACAAATTACTCAGGAAAAAAAAACAAAATCCCAGAAGTAGTAGCAGGGAGATGATCATTTGTGAAGAAGCTTTTAAACAGAAGGGTACCATGGGTGGAGTTTCAGCTCAAATAAAGCACTACAAAGCAGGGAGTAGCTCCTTGTTGTCACTGGATAAAATTAGATGAAGTGATGTGACACTGTATCTAACTGCAGGCTAGAGATTTACATAGCCAAGCTCAGGGGTTGAGTTTATGGAGACAGTCACTCCATCATTTCTCCTTACTTATAAAGAAGGAATATCAACTTTAATTAACAAGATCTATTGAAGAGGAAAACTCCATAGATTTGAGGAGGAAAGATATTTATACTAAGGAAAGGGCATGTACAGAAATGTTCAGATTCCAGATGCATGTACCATGTTACCTTCAAGAGCAACAGCTACTGCTTAGTTTTCAAACCAAAATAATGTTTATCACAGGTGTTTCATGGATATGCAACAAGGGACAGATATACTTAGAAGAAAAACTTCTTAAGCAGAAAGTAATGAAGAAAACTGTTCACCAAAGATGACTGAAGCCAGTTATGATCATTCTCCTGAGAGGTGGGACGCTGGCAGATATGACCCTGAACAGGGATTCTGTTGAACGGCTTTGCTCAGGCACAGCTCTGAACCAACTGAACCAATCACTGGACCAACTTCAAAAGGTTTTGGTTTCACTATCCTTAGTTTCATTTTTTTTCTGTTTTTAGAGAAGTTTTACCTGTGTGTAACTGACTTCTTGAGAATTACAGTTTCACGAACCGAGAAGCCCTAGATCAGAAATACCCAACCCCATCTGAGGTGCAAAGATCCAGATCAGGACCACCCTGAGGACTTAATATTCAAGCATGATGCTTAGGAGCTGCATCTAGCCAGGGAAATAGTATCCAGCTCCAATATGTTTAACTGCTTTTTCTCTGAAGCTACTCACACTATATACCTGGAGTCAATTTCTATCTATGTGGTAGGTAGTGAATTCTGATTTAGACAACATTGCTCCTGCTCACCGTCCTGCCCTAAACCTCAGAAAACATAACACATTTTGAGATGGCATCCACAACCATATAGGGAGAGAACAGAATCCATTAAGCTCTTTTGTTCAGCACAAGAGCGACACTAATTTATGCCTTGGAGAAATAAAGGCTGAATCTCATGCAAGTAACTTGACAATTTACATACACCACCAGCTTTTAAAAAAAAGAAAGAAAGGGGGAAAAAAGGCAAGAACCCATTTTTCTCTGCAGTACACTCCTCTATTTCTACAGAGTAAAAGCACATCTTCAAAATGTTATTGTCTTCCATATCTTTTTTTTCTGAAAAACCTTTATTTTTATTCTAGCATTTAAATTATATGTACTTTGTCTGGATGCTGTTTCCCTTCAAGCAAGCAATACAGGTCTGCGTTTCTCCTGGGAAAGTCTAGTCCTACTCTACAAGGTTTACAGATGATACTAGCATCTTCACATCTTCTGTATTTCAGAAAATCTGAATGTAAGACAGTTTTAAATTCCTTTTACTTAAAACTGAGTAAGAATCGGTGAGTATTAAAGGCAGCTACATCTTCATCATGAAGACTAATTTCTTAGAGAAGAGCATAAGATGGTACAATTAACTGTAGTATTGAGAAATGCCAGTTTCATTCAACCTGTCGCCACAGGAGAGATTCAGTACGGATAGATTTCAAAATAACAAAATTAAAACAATGTTGAAGAGTAATTCCATTCCTGTGTGCTATCTCAAGCTGCTACATTCTTCAAATGCAATTTGTTGCTATTATTCTAGCATAATTCAGTTGTCTTAAGAACTAAGATCACAACCTCTTGAGCAGTGAATGAAGATAACCAGAGCTGTTAAACTTGGAATGCTAAAATTATATCTGAAGCCATTACCTTCCGAGGAGACATCTGGCTCAATAAGTAGGTACCATGAGAAGTGTTTCATAGCAAAATGTTTTTATATCATGACAGTTCTATCCCATTTCTTGAGCTATTTCAGCTCAACAGTGTCTGAATCAGTACTTTCATGTATTTAAAGAAAAAAAAAAAAAAGAAATAATGCTACTATCTTTTCTAAGCTCTCACAGTTTCATTATTTTATACAAGATGGGCCAGGTTGGGTTAGTACAAGATAAAATTTCTTTAGGACAATTAGGCATGTCCTGGAATATTTAAAAATCTCTGGTCTACATTATGAAATAAAATGTTTTCCAAGAAATCTTAAAGTTTCACTCAAAATAATCTCCCTTGAATGCATTATGCTGCTGTTCACATCCAGAAGGAAACTTCATCAGTGTGAGAAAACAAGAGGAATATACATTGTCTTATGAAAAGTCTTAATTTTCAAGAAATTAAAGAAATTCCAAACCCTGCTAAAAAGCCTAGATTATAAGATCTAATAAGTTAAGACTTCACAGAGAGATGTATCTTCTCTACTCTGTAGAGGTGCCTGTTTTGAAATAGATGTTCTTAACCCTGCCTCTGCCATTTAACTGGAATTTCTGTCCACAGCTTAGGAGCACCTCCTGGAAAGCTGTCAGCAGAGGGAAGTAAGATACAGGACCCACCTAAGATGTTCCCGGAACAGGGCGTTGCCCAGTCTATTACAGGCTAATGTTAGCAAAAGCCTTTAGCAGGTGACAGCCTGGAATCGGGCTTTTCCCTAAAAAAAGCTTAGGTCCTGCTAAAGAAAAAGATCAAGCAATTTTACAAAACGTATTAGTCTATGTGCACGCCTTCTAAGTCCTCAGAGAGGTGTTTTTTGACAGGACAAGAGGCAATGGGTGCAAACTTAAACATAGAAGGTTCTCTCAACATCAGGAAACACTTTTTTACTGTAAGGGTGACTAAGCACAGCACAGGTTGCCCAGAGGGGTGGTGGGGACTCCATCCTTGGAGATATTCAAAACCCCTATAGATAAGGGCATGGACAACTGGCTGTAGGTGGCCCTACTTGAGCAAAGAGGTCAGACCAAGTGACCTCCAGAAGTTCCTTTCACCCTCAGCCATTCTGTGATTCTATTTTTACCGTTTCTGGGGCAGGGCCTATGTGAAAACGTCATCCTTTCAGTAATTTTGATGTCATGAGTTTCATGTAACACCTGTGACATCTTGAAACTGTACTTCCCCAAGCTTTTTAATTACTCCTGTGAAAGCTGAAGTATTTCTTCTCCCAATAAGATACTTCTGGTTGGAAAACATGAGACAGAAAAATTACTAAAAATTACTGTGGCCAGGTGATAGAAAGCATGGATCAAGATGTTCCCAGCAGCACCAGAGCTTGCTGAGTCTAAGAAAAGCTCAGGACTTTATGGATCAGATAAAAGGAAACAGTCATCTCCATGTCTGTCTCAGGGTCTTCTGTCGAGGCTGAGTTGAGAGATAGAAACAACTTCAGAGACAAGTAGCCTAAAGAAAGGTTCTTTTCCACCTGAAGGCCAACTTTCTCATTAGCTAGGGAGAAGGGAGAAGGATGCATGTGCAAAGAAAAAGCAGCAGCATTTCCTCATTAATTCTTTACATAGCTTATGGGAAGGTGAAGCTGCCAAGTCTAAGAAGCTAATCATCTCTAGAGTTTGCTTGAACCAGAGCAACAGAATTGAGAATTTTGGGAGAGGGAAGATAGACAACAACAGACACACTCCCACACTGTCGTGATAGATGTCTCATTACTTTAGGAAGCTACACAGTTTTGAGAACTTCTGCAGCTCTTCTCGAGATAAAATTGTTTCTCTATCCTCCATCTAAAGAACAGATAGGGCTTAAAGTGTTAATTCAGCTCTTTTTGCTTGATAGCTTTAATTAGAGTGTGCAGGTAAGCAGGTCTGTCACTGTCCCTTCTTTCCGGCACCCTTTGTTTTCCTGAAATCTTCTTCATGTTATGAAATTTCTAAACCATAGCTGGGAATATTTTTCTGACCTGTCAAATACCCATGTTACTTGTGTGTTTGACTATATGTGATTTCTGCTTCTGGAAAGAAATATAGAAAAATGTTTTGTTCATAAATTTCTTCTCAGGAAGATGTTTCACAACTGGAAGATGAATTTTCCAAATGAGGCAAATACAAACAATACATTATTTTCCTTCTATATTGCATTCCTATTTTTAAAGAAGGAAAAAATTAAAAAGTTTTTCCTTCTCTCCATCTATCTTTGTTTGAAAACAATACAAGCAACTTGACCTTTACTAGCAGACAGCTTATATCTAATGCTATCCCATCCTTAATGAAATACATAATTCTGAAAAACAATACTATTTCATCAAAACATAATCTCAGTTTTAACGCTGCTGGCCACAGGCAGAACTCTCAAAGTTCAAAAAACATTTGAGATAATGCCAAAGTTACTTAATGTATTGTCACCCTTTCAGTAACAACATACTGGTTTCTGTGTTTTCAATGGTCAAGCAGAAATGCACAAAGAATCAGGGATATGAAAATGCTTCAGTAAGTAACATGATAAAAAATGGAGTAACATAGAATCATAGAATGAATCACAGAACCATAGAATGGTTTGGGTTGAAAGGGACTTTTAAAAGTCATCTCGTCCAGCCCTGCTGCAGTGAGTGGGGACATTCTCAACTGGATCAGGTTGCTCAGAGCCCCATCAAACCCGACCTTCAATGTCTTCAGGGATGGGGCCTCTGCCACCTGGGCAACCTGTTCCTGTGTTCCACTGCCCTCATACTAAAGAACTTCTTCCTAATGTCCAATCTAAATCTACTCTTCTCTATTTTAAAACCATTGCCCCTCATACTATTGCTACAAGCCCTTGTAAACAGTTCCTCTCCAGATTTCCTGTAGGCCCCCTTCAGGTACTGGAAGGCTGCTATAAGATCTCCTCAGAGCCTTCTTTTCCTTCTTCCTTTTCTCCTTTACTCAGTGGAACACTAAGTACATCTAAAATAAGTTTCAATAAAAGATGAAATGTTATACTCTTTATAATTACAGACTGTGTACAGTTGCACTAATGTACTTACAAGAGATTATATTGTAGAGATTCCATCTATAGAATTCAGCTACAGGTTCTTCTAAGACCAGTGACCAATAATGCTTTCTACAGGTAAATCTCTAAAGCCATTGATGACATACACTATTCATATCTGCCTTATATACAAGCTAAATTGGGTATTAAGTGATTCTTAATATGCCCTGTTGCAAAGTGGGATCAATACGACTGCTTTATTTTCATATCTAAGGAGGAAGCTGAATGTAAGATGGTCATATTCACATGACAAAATAACTTTCTTTTGGGAACAAATAAGTTAAAAAAAAGTTTTGGGAACAAAAATGCTATGAAATGGGCACAGACAGTGGAAGAAAGTTCTTAGAAGAAAAATATATCTATATTATCAGGAAGAAGCAAACTCTTTGTGTGGAAAAACATCATTCTGGAAAGCCATCTTTCATTAATGCAAAAGAACAATTACACATAGCAAACTAATTTGTAAAATTCAGAAGTAGGTCATGCTTTTTACTAACAGGGAAAAAAGCTAAATGTAGTAAGTAAATTATTTACAATAAATAATCTATATGTTAAAACCCTTTCATCAATTTTATATCTTACTCCTGTGGGACTATGGACAGCACTAAAATTAGGAGATCTTGGAAGCAGACTCGGAAGCTGTTGTGACTTGCAGACAACTGTAGTGTTTTTTTTTAAATGAACCTGTGTTTTCTTTCACAGTAGATAATGTGACATTAAATATGACAAGGACTGCTTCTGGAAGAAAAATACATAAGTAATTAAGTACTACAGATCACCAACCCACAACTGTTAGTTTTAGACAGTATTTTAGCACCCTGGTTGACAGTATTTTTCTTGTTCTTAAGTACTGTTAGTATCAGAAAAAAAAAAAATCTTTTTCTCTGATATATAGAAGTTGGAACATTTTGATACTATTTAAATTTAAACTTTTAATTTTTCAGATTTTTTTATTCATATATTTCCTTAATCTTTAAAATTATTTCAGACTCCACATTGAAGCAAACACATCAAAAACATAAGAATTTTTGACCAACTCAATATGACCATTTTTTAGAAACTAGTAAAATTGCAGATAAAAATGCTGAAATTTTGTTATCACCAGTGAATCAAAAGGGAAATGATTTTTTTGAAAATGTCCTAACCAATATCTACCAACTATGAAGTCTAAGAGTAGCTTTCTGTTCTCCTCTTGCCTAAATCAAATGAAAGAAGAAAGGTAATTGATTACCATGACTGCAAATTAGTAAGAAAGGTGCTTTTCAGAGTGTGTGAGGTGTGAACGACTGTTGTCCAGAGTCAGAAAATATCAACTGAATTAAAGGCTCAGAAGCAAAGAGGAGAGAACCAAAGGGAAGGAAGCTGATTAAAAAAATAAATGATAATAATAAAAAAAAAGGATTAGCAGATGGGAGGGGAAGGAGCAGAGTTTTTGCTGCTAGGATTACCTACCTCCTTGAAATCTGATAAAGGGAAAAAAAAGGGAATAATTTCTATTCATCTGCCCTGCCTAATGATTCATGAAGTAACTAGTGAGAACAGAAGGAGCAGTATCCATAACCTTGCCAAAGGCTAGAATTTTAATCTGCAGATTTTATTCTGTCAAAGCTCAAGAATGGTATCTCTTTCCTAGAGACTGAAGGACTGAGCAATTTGGTGGGGTTTGGGTGGTTTTTGTTTTGTTTGGGGTTTTTTGTTTGTTTGGTTGGTTGGTTTGGTTTGGGTTTTGGTTTTTTCTGTCAAAACACCCTATGAAAACTGTAGTGTAGTATATATATTTTATAAACATAGTTCTATTTTTCTTGCAATTTATGAACAAAGAAGCAGAAAATACTATTAGTGAAGTCTTTCTGTCTGACGTGATATTATTACCTGTATTGAAACTTGGACTATCTGGGAAATGGAAGTCACTAGTGTATCAGCTTTTGATTTGCATTTCTTGGGAACCTTAATGAGCTAGCTGTGAGCAGTCCCGTGTTTACTTGAAATAAAACAGCACTTAGAGGCAAATAAACAGAATCCATCCATGATCTGGTTTTAGTTACAGGAATTTACAAAATGTCACACTTGAATAAAAAAAACCCCAAACCATAAATAAAAAATTGTCTTTCTTTTTCAATGTTCTAGGTTGGAGAAATGACTGAGATTTACCACATCAGAGTTGCTTTTTGAGAAGAATTAGCCCTGTATGCAGACTGAGGAGGACCACCCATCTCCCAGTTTAATGACTAGCCTAGAGCCAAGGTAGGAATGAACTCAGAGAAATAGTGGACTGCTTGGAAAGAAGAGGGAATTACAGCTTGGGCAATTGGGATTACATAGATGACAGCAGAAATTCAATGCTAATGGGAATTGGGTAGCTGGTGGCCTGTACTACCTTCAAGCGAAAAAATAAATAAAGCTGAAGTAAAGAGAAGACAGCCCCAAGGCAGGCTTTAATGCATTGAAGTCAGGTATTTGACTTACTCTGGATGTTAACGTTCAGAGCTGAGCAAAATCAAGCAGCAGGGAAGGACCACCCTGTGCAGGCCAGAGTGTTCCAGAAGGTTTTCACACACTTCTAAATCTTCTTAAATTCATGTTTTCCAAAACATGTTTATAGCAATAAGAAGAATGGCTGGAAGAGGTAGCAAGTAGAGTACAAAGGACAGAAACATTAGAACAGAACATTGTAAAGTGAGATTCATCATATTATCTCAGCTTTGTATTAATAACACTGCTGTGAGATGTTTATTGACTGACACTGTACATCGAATAAATCTAAGATTTAGTATCAGTTAGGGCAGGTGAAGGATGGACAAGTGTTAGATCTGGTTTAGGAGGCCTAGCCCCAAGTTTGCACATAATAGACCTCATTCTGTAATGTAGTGCAAGACAAACACTTTTGCAGTATTGTTTTTCTCTGTTTTGTCAAGGGCCTTGAGTAAAATTTTGTGCTAACAGTTCTGCTAAAGGTAGGCAATCCCTTAAGAAAGCTTTGCAGAAGACCATGCTGTCCCCAGTGGTTAAAAGGTGTGCAAAACCATTAGGACATTTATAGGAACTGTTGAAAATATGCAACCAGCATTTAGCAAAGGTCTGATTTATCTCTGTCTGGTGAGGTGGTGCTTCCTTGAGAGGGTTAAATATCCCTATTTGAAATGATGTATGCACAAAATGAAACACAAGGCAGAACAAAACAAAAATTCGGACCAGAGCCATTTCTTGAAAGTTTGGGGATGTGGTGAGCAGCAGCCTTTCCCTGCAGAAGAGAATTCCCTTATCTGAGAAGGGAAGGAGGGAGGGAGGGAGG
>JANIJG010011397.1:0-12635 GCA_024611175.1 Megaceryle torquata
CCTGGCTGCTCCTGTGTGACCTGTGCTGGATGATATGGTCCTGCTCTGGCAGGGGGGGTGGACTCGAAGATCTCCAACGTCCCTTCCAACCCCTAACACCCTGTGATACCTGTGATTGACAAACTGATGAACTACACACTAGTTAATTTGACAGTGAAATGAATTGAAAGCTGTCTGAACTTCCAAGATCAAAGGGTTATCATTAGTGGCACAAAGTTCAGCTGGATTGCAGCCACTAATGTTGTGTCAGTGTGGACAAGACTGGGACTGGTACTTTCTCACTACTTTAGTGATGTAGATGATGGGATATACTGCAACCAATAGCAGGTTTGCAGAAGATGCAAAACTGGGAGGGGTAATTAGATCAAATAGTTGTTCTGCCATTCAGAGGGACCTCAACAGGCAGAGAGGAACCTCATGAACTTGAAGAAAAGGAAATGTCAGGTATGACCCCAGACACCAGTACCTGCTGAGGGCTGACCAGCTGGAAAGCAGCTTTGCAGAAAAAGTCCTGGGGAACCTGGAAGACACCAAGTTGATTGTCTGTCCTTGTGGCAAAGGAGGCTAACAGATTCCTGGGCTACATGAGGAGGAGTGTAGCCAGCAAGGTGAAGGACATGATGCTTCCTCTGTGTCCAGGACTTTGAAATACATCTGGAGTACTGTGTCCAGTCCTGGTCTTGCCACTACAAGGAAGACATGGAGATACTGAAGAAAGTCCAGTCAAGTTCCACAAAGATAATGATCTTTCATAATTATTATCAAGATTAGTATTATGTAGTATGAGAAGAGGCTGAGACAGCTGGATCTGTTTAGCCTGGAGACAAGAAGGCTCGGGAGGAATCTTACTTTCATATTAGTACCTGATGGGTAAGGAATAAAAAAGGAGGAGCTGGACTCTTCTCAGTGATATTCAATGATAAAACAAGAACCAAGAAATTGAAACAGGGAATACCATTTCAATACATGAAAAAGCCTTTTTTTTAATCTAAGAGTGATCAAATAATTAAAGCAAGTATTAGACAGAGGTTGAGGATTCTCCATCCTTGTATTCAAAGAAGAGCAACTGATGTAATCTACCTGAACTTGTGCAAAGCAGAAGTCTCAGAAGGACAACCGTATCCTAGGATGCATCAAGAGGATTGTGGCCAGCAGATCAAGAGAGGTGAATCTCCTCCTTTACTCTTGTGAGACCTTGCCTTGAATACTGTGTTCAGTTCTGGTGTCCCCAAAATAAGAGGGACATAGATCTGTTGGAACAAGTCCAGCAGAGGGCCACAAAGATGATCCAGGGGCTGGAGCACCTTAGCTATGAGGACAGGCTGAGGGAGCTGGGATTGTTCAGCCTGTAGAAGACTCTGGGGGGACCTTGTAACTGCCTTCCAATACCTGAAGGGAACCTACAGGAAGGCTGGAGAGGGACTCTTCACAAGAATGTGCAGCAATAGGATGAGGAGAAATGGTTTTAAACTGAGGGAAAATAGGTTTAGACTGGATCTGTTCTTCATTACAAAGGTGATGAGACTCTGTAATAGACTGCCCAAAGAGGTTGTGGATGCCCCCTCCACAGAGATGTTCAAGGCCAGGTTGGATGAGACCTTAAGCAACCTAATCTAGTTGAGAGGCATCCCTGTCCATGGCAGGGAGGTTGGATTAGGTGATCTCTAAGGCCCCTTCCAGCCTAATCCATTCTATGATTCAAACCCCATCTAGATATGGTCCTGAGCAACCTGGTTTTGCTGACCCTGCTTTGAGCAAGGGGTTGGACAGGATGCTCTCCAGAGGTTCCTTCCAACCTCATCAATTCTGTGATTCTATGAGAGAAATATTTAGTTCTTTTCCATGACTGAATTTTGTATAATACTGTGGGACTTCTAGTGTTTTTGCGCTGTATGTGGTCAAGAAAAAAAGCAGTTTAATGTAGCTGGTGAATTGAGAGAAGGCAAAGGAAAAGGAGATAGATTACATTTTCCTCTGCTTCCAGAATGGACAACTGCAAAATAGTTTATGACATAGCAGGAATAATCCAGGGAACAAGGCACAATAATACATTGATGCTTTACTTGCTAATTGTGAAGTGCGATAAATACCTCTTGAAACTCTCCCCCTTAGATGGTTCCACAGATTCCTTAATAACATATTGAAGCATTCTCCTTCCAGAGCAGGACACTTTCATCTGTATTGGGAAAGACAGTTTGAAAAAAAACAGAACAGAGAAAGCAAAACAGCAATAAGAAGAAACCACACTTGCACTGCCTGTTTTTCCAAATCTCTTCATGTACACAGAAGTTAGTCCTTCTGACAGTGCCGTTCCCTTTCTTGCCACAAGTATCTCCAAAGCCCCAAAGTAATTTTGTATTAATGCAATGGTTTGGTTTGGTTTGGTTTTAATTTTTGTCTCTGTATCTTCACAGCCATGTGATGATTCATCTCATACTTTTTCCCCTCTGCCCCATTGGTTTTGAGATTGGAAAACCAACAAAGCTGTGTACTCTTGCATTCTTACGGATCATCTTTGTCGATCTTGCACCCTTCCCACACCACAGACTGCAAGTAGCTTTCTTGAAAACTCCTTAAAGGCATACATTTCATTTCACATATCCTTCCCTTGGTTGTCCCTGTTTGTTGACTGAATACTCTTTTTTTTTCCTCCTCACATTCATAGCTTTCTACAGATCTCATCTGTTTTTCATTGTATTTTTCCTCTGTGAAAGATAAAAATCTATCTAAAGAGAAAACTATGCAAAGCACCATTAAAACTGAGGATTTCATAGTTCATTTCCTTTTTTCTCTCCCCTTATCCCCTGTTAATTCTTTCTTTTGTTTTACCTTCTCATATCATTGTAGTTATATGTAATGAAACTCTTTGGGGGCAGGGATTATAGCTAATTTATCCGCTTTTATAATATCTTAGAGTACTGGCAGATTAAACAACAATATGTAGGGTAGACAAGGTAGCTTAAAATAGAAAAATAAATTTTGGAAAAATATTGCTACTTTTATAGAGTGTTTGCTCGGAAAGAGAGCTTCTGTTGTTTTATCACCGAAATGTAATGACGGATCTCCTACTAACTTTAATATATGAAGGTCACAGAGTAGAATTTATTTTAGAGTTAAAAGTTCTTGAGATGTGTTTTCCCTAACCTCTTCTATAAAAACCCACTTTTCCATATTGAAGACCTGCAATGGATATTTATTTAAATTTTAACCATGGATTGAATTCTATGTGTTCTATGATTTTATCTATGAATTGATAGAAGGAGGTTTTTTTGCAGAGACTTCAAATAAAGATGACTTTTTAATACCTTAGCGTAAAGACATGAAATTCAATGTGCCCTAAACTTTGTTCTTCACATCTTAAAAAATACTAGGAAAAATTAAACATATATTTTATATCATTACTATGAACTAGGACAAAAAATTAGGTGAATAATTTTCTTATTTTCCAGGAATCAAAGGAACTCCACTGACATCAGTGTGATTATGACAAATTTTTATATATGAGAATCCTTAAAATAAACTGTGGTTCAGATAGAATACATCATCAGTAAAGTCACAAATACATCTTAAAGATAAATTCATTTTAAATGTAGACAGGTCAAAAGGTAGAGTTTTCAAAAATATATTATTTCCAAAGAAAATAACAATATATCCTTGTATTTTTTTCATCATTACAAATTATAAACCAAGATTTGTCAATAAAAGCATATGGAAATGTCATAGAAAGATTTCTTTTTAAGTGAGCCATTAAAACCACACAAGGATAGTTTTGCTTAAGATGGAAGCTACTCTGTTTTATACAGTCCTTATATACAGCATGGTAACCACACTCAAACAGTTACTTTAAATGTTGAAGAACAGATAAATCTGAAAGACTGTACTTCATTTATCATCTACAGAGAGCCCTTTGTGATTTCTGTGATTATAGGTGAAGAGTCTTAGTGAACCTTCGAAGTAAGAGATGAAAAAAACCCATAACAAACCACACAAAGAAAAAGGAAAAAATAAACAAACAAACCAACTGTAGGGTAAAGATGTGAAACTGCAGGTCTAGAATGTGTTTAAATGACAAGATGGGTCAGTAAGGACTTTGCTTTAAGTAATTCTGATACAAGGAAAAAAAAAAAAGAAAAGAAAAGCCAGAAAGAGAATATTTTAATATCAAATAATGGCAACACAGAAACAACTATTACTTTGTGCATAAACAGAATAGAGTTTGAACTGAAAATAGAATAGAATCTGAAGTCTGAACCAAGCCAGACTTCATAGCTCTATTTTGCAGCTGGCTTTATTTTAAGTAGGTCATTTTAGGAACTATTAAAATAGGACAGTATGAAAGGGGTTTTCTTAAAAATTTCAGACATGCAGAAGTGCTTTTCAACCATTACATGGATGACTAGCACACTAACTTTGGCCATCTGCAATACTGCTGACCTTGGTTCAATCCAACAATCATATACTCATGTAAGTGATATTGCTCACAAGCATATTTTCAGAATAAAGTCCTATTTATTTTTTCTATAAATTATTTGAGAATTTAAGACCTTTACTATTAAATGATCTTCAGCTGAAAAATCAACCCGATTCTTATCTGTCACTGTGTTTAATCTATAGTAGTATTTTCTGATGTTTAATTAAGCCCATGTTGTCTTCATTTTCCTCCCTCATCCTTGTACCCTTATTGATGTCTCCTCATTGCTTGCTTTGGCAGCAGCAGGCAGCACCAATTGCCCTGAGCATGAAGTCCAGGCCTTTCTATGGCTTATTCACCTGGACTATCTTCTTTCTCCCATGCCTCCTGTAACACTTGAACAGCTCACTGTTGGAAACCCATGACACAGGGTATAAACTTGTTTGCATCTGCAGTTCCAGGAACACAGGATCTTGCTTTGCCTACTTAAAAAGCCTCTGATATAAGTCAGATATTTGTGATATAAATATCTGATATTTGTGCCTTTTTTCTGCAGGATCTTTTAGCTTTTCCATCTTGGTTCAGGGCTGGCTCTTATCAAACTGATTCATTATGTAGGCAGAAGGCATTTCTCTGGTCCTGAAAAACTGTAGAAATTTCTTTTAAGTAGTATCCACCTTCTAAATTTCTAACTGATGAGCCATTTACACCATCTTTAAGTTATCAGTGCCAATTATGATTTATCACTCTGTGTAGAAACATTTTTGTCTTAATTATATAACAGTTATTGCATAAAATAAAATAATTTTATTAGCTTTGGATTACACAATAGGTAACCAAATGTTGTTTGGGGTTAAACTGGTAAATGCTTATTCAGTATGGTACATTGTCACTCCATTTCCCTAGAGGTTTGCATAGCAGCAAGATAAGAAAAAACATTGCCACCATAGTTATAGATGGTAAATGTATTTTTAAGCAGAGAAAAGCCCAATTTACTGCCAAAAGGAGACAGACACTGATGGTAGGGTTAGGAGGATAAGGAGGTATATATTTGTGCACAATTACAATCTTTATCAATTGATGCAGATGTAAGTGGTACCTAATTTTTATTTCCCAGCACCATTCCACTTGGAAAGCAGGACAGTGGTTTGTTTTTTCTAGCTATTTTACTGGCGCTAAATAGAAGATCCCATCATAGAATTCACAGACTGTCCTGGGTTTGGCTAGGATGGGGTTAATTTTCACCAGAAGCTGGGAGAAGGCGACATCCAGGATAGACAATCAAGCCAGCCAATGGGATATTCAATATCATACTGATGTCATGCTCACACCCATAGGGTTGGTCATGTTGAGTGCCTGATCTCTGGCACAGTGTGTTGGTGTGGTGGTTTGGTGCATTGTGTATCACTTGCTTTTTACATTGTGCTATTACTGTTATTGTTATTACTGTTGTTTCTTCTGTCTTGTTCTGTTTTATTTTCCTTATCTTAATCCATGGGGTTTTGCCTTTTTTCTCCCTACACTCCTTCCCATCCCACTCGGGGAGGGGGCTGGTGAGTGGGCTGCCACATGGTGCTCAGCTCCTGGCTGAGTCTAATCCACAACACACACACACACACACACATACACAAAGTTACTGAAAGGAAAGTCATCTGATGATTTAGTTTTAAATGAAAAATACCAATTAATTAAATAAGTTTTTTTCTTGATAACAACATTGACAGATAAATATGTATTTATTTCAGAATACTGAATCTCTACTCAAACATAAAATATTTTATATAAATTGCAGGAAAAGTTGTGTACTATTACTTCTTTTCTTAATCACTTTCATTATCTGTTATGTCCATTATATTATTTTCCCTTCCTTGTACATAGTCTGTAATCTACACTGTATAGATTCTGTACTTATATGTAGACAGCTGTATACTTATATGAAGACTGACAAGAGATACCTTATCACACTTTCCTATCTTCAATTAATTAAAATACATATGTATATATATTATAATCCCTTTTATTTAACTTAATAATAAACAACTGTTTCTTCCTTGTCGCTTTGTGTCATCTTTTCTCAGCAATACTCTGGATAGCATATTTTCCAGAAATTCCCAAAGAAGGCTTAATAGAAAACTAAAGAAGAGACTTAAGAGTCAATGAAAATATGATTCTTGTCCCTATAAATCAAATATTTGATTTATAGGCATCAGAAAAATCCCGTTTAAGATGCAGCTTTTTGGGAGCTTGTTAATACTCTGATGGAATAACAAAATCCACAGATGCCTTGATTAGTTTTTCCCCAGAAAGAAAATAGTAATACTATTTAAAATAAAGAAGTGTAAGGTTCTGATTTCCAGACCACACTGTACTCTGTAAGTGAGGAGTGCAAAGTAAAGCAGATAAGACACCTTAAAACTACAGATAAGAAATGAGGACACTAGAAAAAGGAGGGACCTGACTAGGGTCACCAGTTAAATAATAAGAAACAAAACTGAGGTCTCCTGTCCTTGGCAGCTGTTTTATTCACTATTTGGTTAAAGAGTTAAAGAGAATGTAAATAGCATTTATATCTCTTTCAGATGTGAAGGTTTATGTTTTCCTCTGTACTCAGTTTTAATCCCTGTTTTCCAAAGATTGCAAGTGCCTTCAATCACAGAAAAAAACCCCACAGAACCAAGCCCAAAACAGAAATTGAACAAACCTGAAAGCAGCTCACAGTCATCCAATCATCCAGTATTGACTTTGCTATCAAAAGGCCTGAAGTTCTGCAATGAGCTTGCATGGCCTCAGTACTGAGGTTTGTAAGGCTTCTTTTGTCTGGAACAGTTTTGACCAGCCTGGAGGTTTTGTTTTTGTTTCTCTTTATAAACTTGTTTAGCTGTAATTGCTTTTTTGTTGTTGTTATTGTTTTTTTAATTTGTTTTCCTTTCTTTATCTTTGTATAACACAAAAATGGATTTTATTCTGTCTATGGTACCAGGAGTTTCTCAGTGTTTTTAACTGATAGGTGGATGATAGATGAAGGTGATTTAAAAAAATAAATAAATAAAACATTCAACTGAACACATCATAATATGCCTAAAATCAGCTTAAATTGTTCTTTATAATGGGTAATGTTAAGAAACCAAGCTTTTTAAAAAACTAACAAATTACTATAATGCCCCCTGTGCAATCAAAGCCAAACATTAAGGAAACATAATGCAATCTGAAAATAACTGATAAAATAGAGGGAAAAAATCTGCCAAGAGAAAAATTATTTTCAGATTATTTATTACTGTACTATTACATTTTATGTGTGCTGATATAATCCATATAGGATTTTGGAGAAGAAACTAAAAAGCATTATAAGTTTATATCAGGAAAGAATGGGACACTAGAAATTCAGTCTTCCTTTTTCAACACTTTTTTCTTAACAGTCAATAAGATGGTTCCTTTACAGTTTACCACTCAGTTGACAACTAAAGCCTGTTTCTGTTAACTAAATAAAGTTTAAAAGAAAGTGGTTTTGCATAATAGAAAATTATTAGCATTGAGCTCAGTTCTGGACCATTTTAATTTAAATACTGAAAATACAAAACTACACACAGTTGCATTTTTAGATTACTTTAGCTAACCATCATGGCTGTGTTTCAGAGGATGAGAAGTAGAAGTCATGTTTCTGTTCAGTCAATGAAAAAAAAGAAGTAAAAAAGAGGAAAAAAATAACCAAACCAAACTGGATAGCTCTGCCCGGTTTAGACCATTATAATTATTCAAACTGTGTCCAAGAGAAAGACCCAGATAGCTGTCTGGCTATGGGGGAATTCTGAAATCATTATGTCCTACTGTTCATGCTTTCTCAGAGACAACAGGATTGGCAATTCCTGCTCTCCCAGGAGCTACCCTGTCTCTTCGGGTCAGCACTGACCTCCCACCACATTTTCACTATTCTTGTTTCTGTCTTCCCAGCTATAAAGGCTTTGAGTTTCCTGAAGTCCTGCTCTCAGAGGACTATTTCTCTGCACTTCCATTCTGAGAGAAAGGACATGATAGCTATTCTGTAACAAAATTCAAATAAAGATGGGGTTAGAGGAAGGGAAAGAGAGAGAAGGGATGGAGGGACAGGAAGAAAGAGAGGAGAAAATAAATTATTACTATTTTCAGTGGACATTTGTGTTCTTTCCTTCTGCCTTTTAATTTTACTTTTGCAGGGGAAACACTGCAATTTGTATTTCCTCTTCAAAAGTTTGCTGCAATTTTGTATTTTTTTTGGAAGTTTCCTCTAATTAAATGTTGACAATTTGTTTCTCATATTCATCATAACTTAATTTCTTTCCAGCAAGAGCTAGTTGACAGAACTGTCAATTTCTTCACATCCTTCTGTTATTGTGAATCACTGATTCATCATCTGCCTACTTCAGATACACTCAGCACCATTTTGATGTGCTGGCCAGCAGTAAGACCTGTCTCATTGCCAGCATATTTTTCATTCTTCAGATCCACTCTTTCCAACTCTGTAACAGAAGAGGGTTTATAGATGTTTAGCTGACTGTCCACAATCAGCAAAAGCACCTGATAGAGATAAGATGTGAATTTACAATGTGTTCTCCCTCAGCATACTCAGCATTTTCTCCTCAAAACAGTAGCCACTGGTAAATTGGGCAGCAAGTATTGAGACAAGTACAATGTCTTCCTATAAGGCAACATGTTCATTTCTTTTAGAGAGGTGTTTCAAAAAGCTTCACGAACAAGGAATAATTTTCATATTCTGTAGGGGAGGAGAAACAGTGTTAATCTGTTAGGAGGAATAAAGATAGAAGGAATAGGATAGAAGGAATAGAAGATACAGATAGAAGGAATAGGATAGGAGGAATACAGAAAGAAGGAGGGTTCTAGGGATTATCTAGGGATTACAAAATTTTGAGTCCGAGTCAAACATTTTCAGACTCCTCTTTTCCCTTTCCCTTTCCCTTTCCCTTTCCCTTTCCCTTCCCTTCCCCTCCCCTTAAAAGAGAATTTAATCAACTTACATTTAAATACTATCCACTATACACTGTATGTGACAAACAGTACACATACCCTATATGGAGCTGAATTTGGAGAACACTCTAAAGGGGTGAATTGTGTAGGTTCGTGGAGATGGTTCACAAATGCAAAATAAGAAGTTTCCAAAGACCTGAACGTATTTTGTGAACTGAGCCAGCAAGTAAGTTTTGCATCAGTACAATTATACGTGTCTGATGGAGAAGAGTAACCCGTATAGATTTATTCTGTGCTTCCTCACAAACATATCTGATTAATATTTGTTTACTTCTATTTCCCTTAGTGGTGTGTTCTCATAAACTCCGGTTCTCAATCATTTTCACATCTTGTGCTTGTACTGTTACTTGCATTGTAAGTCAGTCTTATGTTATTTATTATTCAGATGTAACAGAGATCAGAATCTAGTCATATTTACAAACTATGCAATGTATCTCCTTATGGTTTGAGAACAATAGTATAAAATATGTAAATAGCTGAAAGTTAAAAATAAAAAAAATATGCAAAGGTTGTTTATTCCTTTCTTGGAACATATCTAAGCAGAAATAAAGACAAAATTACTGCTGCTAATAAAATTTGCTATTAAAATATATGGTGGATACCATTTAATGAGCTGCTTTTTCTGTAATTATTTGGAAAACTAAGTGTGCAGAGCTTATGTAAACGCCACATAAGACTGGGGCAAAATAGCATGTAGGCATTCAGGCACTCAAATCTTCAACTGTGCAATTCCCAACAGTCACAAAAAACAAACCAGTCGGGAGGATCCAATAAAAAGTTTGTCTCAAATTCTCTCCTGGATTTAAACATTAAATCCATTTAAACATTAAATCTCCTGGATTTAAACATTAAATCCAGGACTCCAATTGGGTAGTTTTGAGAACTTAGTGCCTAAAATCTCCTCGGGGAGATATGGAATTACATCTTAAAATAAGAGATAGATTTTTATACGTGTACATATCTTAAACTTCTTTAAAATAGCTCATGTTCAGGCTTTTTCAGTTAATAACATTGGTCAGCAAAAAAGTGGTTTTCAGATAGCCATCAACAATCACAATTAATACAGCCTAGCAGTCCCAAACAAGGTTTTGGTATTTTTATAACATAATTGGGTGAGAAAAAGGTCACATCAAATTTTAAATCTGAGAACTTGCAGGTACTCAGCAGAAGTTACCATCTTTTCTTTAGGAGCAGGGACCTTCATTCAAAAAACATTGCAGTTAATTTGAGTGATGTCCCTTAATATATTTTATTCCAAATTTTCATATGATCTTTCTTCACTGAAGATAAAAATAAATAAACAGGAACAGAAGCAGAGGAGGGAATGCAGTCATTCACCATGTGATTGATTGATAGTACAGATTTCAGGAATACCAGTTCCAAGGATTTTCAAAAATTTAACCCTTCTAAGTCCATATAGCAGATATCTGAATTTATATTCAGAATTAGATCTCCTTTCTGCTTATTATTTCAAGGCAAAAAAAAATCAAAGGAAAATAGAAATATAACACATAACTAAAAGATATAACATTATATTTAAAACATTGTAAATGCTGTAGATAAGCCCTAAACAGAATTTTTCTAGAGAGGGTTCCTGTCAGCCACTGTTCATTTAAATAAATATTCATCTACCCATTGTATAAAAATTATTAACACTGAAAATGTTGAAACAAATCTTTTATGAGAGATAAAGAAATTTACCCCTTATTTCAAAGTTTCTCTTTTTTTATCATTCTATAGTTTTGTTGTGATTTCTGACAATGTCTTTGTGAGTAAAATGTAATGTTGAGATTTAACAGAACCTAGATACTAAAAATGTCTTCTTCTAATTGTATTTTGTTATTATTTTTGGGGTTTTTTTAAATTTTTTTTATTTATTATGTTCTAATACTATAAAAATAAGCAAAAGACATTCTCTAAATAGACAGAATATGCCTTTCTTACTTAGCTTCACTACCCATTTTTCACTTATGAAAATAATAATGAGCTTTCCACAGTTTTTAGTGATCTGTTTATTTTCAGTGAAACAAGAGAAAAAACCCTGCAGTTAATTATAAATTTTATGCCATATAAAAAAAACAACTACCTTCTTGTACTTTAAACACACAAGAAAGTTCAAATTAAGATAACACTATGCAATTTATTTTATTATAGTACAAAAATATGTGCCATTATGAGCATATATGGCATAGCAATAAATCTTTCTGTAAATATTGTCAGAACTTGTCAGTTCTAGACCACAACTTAAGCTGAAGGTTTTCAAGTGAGATCCAATTACCCCTTCTTCCATCTCTGTTGCTCTGACAGACTTGCTTCATTAGCAAAAAGTGTGTGCCCCTTTGCAAAAAATCTCCATACTAATATGCATTTTACTACTCCTGAACAACTAGGGAATAGGAAAATGAGATTGTATGTTGTTGGCTATGTTAATAAGTGTATCTCTTGAGTGTTGCTTTGAATTAATTTATTTTTAGTATACAGGGTCATTGTTGTAAAAATAAGTCTTTTTTTCATCTGTTTATCTTTAAGTCTTGTATTATAATGGAAATTCTATGGGTATGATCTGAGTGGTGAGTTCCACTGATTCCAGTGGAAATTAGGAACAATCATTATTAACCACTTATTTTATATTACATTACCTTTTTCTGAGTATTTGTGTTTAGATGCAATTCACTTCTAGGAAAGTAATTATTTTTATAAATATTGAAAATTATAATCCAGCATAACAGCTATTGTGCTTTGGTAACATTCAAATACCTCTAACAATAACCACATTTGGAATTAATTGTTTAATAAAGTAAACCCCCAAAACTGTTTTATTTTTTGTTTTTCTTCTCATGGTAAAATCAACCTAAACATCTTGTAAAAAGATTTTTGCTGCTTAATATATTTTCTGGTTTAATTAACAAAAATCTATTACAGTTTTTTCAATAAACTGTAAATTTTTGTCACTATTCTTGTTGGTTTCAACTGTGTTGACCAAAAAACTTTCAGTTCTGAATCTCTTCTACTATCTTTGAATCCCCATCCCAAATCTTTTTAATTTGTACCTGGAAGATGAGCTCTCTGGAGCTCTGTATCCCATAACAGAAAAAAAAATATATGAAAAATGTTAAAGCAGAGTTAAACCACTGAAATTAATTCCAAATATTGGTATCTAGTGTACAATCCTGCCTTAGCTGCAGTATCCATCTGTTTTAAAAAT
>JANIJG010011397.1:13078-33203 GCA_024611175.1 Megaceryle torquata
TTGTAAAAGAGAAGTAAACCAACTGAAATTAAGCCCAAATATTGGTATTTATGTTAAAATCCTGCTTTAGGGGGGTGTCCATGTTGTTTTAAAAATCGGGGGGGGGAGGGAGGGAGGGAAGAGAGACTTTTTTCTGGTAGTAATCCTTATTTGAGGGTCAACACTACCTGAAGTTAATGTGCCTGGGAGACAGATTGCCTCCAATTCATGTACCAGTAGGCCTGCATGAAGGTATCTGGATGTGCATGAGATGCCTAAGCACAAGGTGTCTTCATTCTTGTCGTGGAGGTGTTCAAAAAAGGCATCAAAAGAGTCAAGGAAGCTCACACAGAGAGATTTGGGTTACCTTATTGTAGCCATGTAGGATTTCATTTGCGTGAGCACAGGTGTTGTGCTATTTTACGTGCTTGAGGTGCATAGCAGACCATAGATCCCTGCAATTTCATAATTGCCAATTCCCTAACACTTCTTAGATATCAGTTAGTTTTTGACTGATGCTAAATACCTGTGTGTGAGCAGCTGCATCATGTTTTGACATGGTTCCAAAAGGCCAAGTGCTGGGTAGTGCACTTGGGTCACAGCAGACCCATGCAATGATACAGGCTTGGGAAAAATTGGCTGGAAAGCTGCCCAGTGGAAAAGGATCTGGGGATATTGGTCAATAGGTGGCAGAGTGTGAACCAGCAATGTGTCCAACTGGCCAAGAAAGTCAACAGTAGCCTGACTTGTATCAGAAATAGTGTGGCCAGAAGGACTAGAGAAGTGATTGTGCCCCTGTACTCGACATTGGTGAGGCTGCACCTTGAATACTGTGTTCACTTTTGGGCCCCTCAATCCAAGAAGGACATTGAGGTACTGGAGCTCATCCAAAGAAGGGCAACAAAGCTGGTGAAAGGTCTAGAGAACAAGTCTTATGAGGAGTGGTTGAGCAAACTGAGGTTGTTTAGTCCAGAGAAAAGGAGACCTTATCACTTCTGGAGGTTGTAGCGAAGTGGGTCTAAGTCTGTTCTCCTCTGTAACAAATGATAGGACAAGGGGAAATGGAGAATTTTAATTGTTTAACTATATTCACCCTATGTCGGCAAAATGGAGTAGTAGTGTTTTAGGATATGAATTATAAGCTGGGCCGCTTTCTACTATTATTAAAGTATAATTTAGAAATAATTTATGGTGATAAGAAAGCATTTTGAAAATTCTTTGCTGAAAAGATTCTCAAATATTTGACTGAAGTGAGACAAGAACTAAGGCTGGATATATTAAAAAAATAATGCTTGCTGCCCTTGGGCACTGCATAGGAATAGATGTAATTTATTTCACTATCTTTTTAACCATTTGGTATTTGAAGGGGAGAGCAAAGTTGATTTTATCATGTATTTTCCCAATATTTTTCTCTGCAGAAAGTGTGATCACTTAGACAGGTCATGCATCATAAAACAAATGACATGGTGAGATAAAAAATAATGGACATAAGATCTGAAGAGAAGCTCAAAGATTTGACTTATCATTAACATAACTCCATAAATTAAAATATGTATATATCAGTGTAGGAAGACGCTTGGGGAAAATATTTCACAGTATATTGTGTCTGCTTTGTTTAATATGTTAGGTCATATGTCTCTGAACTTCAAATGACAAAACACTGAATACTGAAATTTAAAGTAGAAAATAGCTATAAAACCACTCATTATGCATTTATTTGCAGCTAGAAGGAAAACAATCAATTCACAAAATGGTATTCACAGCTGAAATTAAATGGTCAACTGGCAAGGTGCAATTGGGTAAGTGTCACAGTTATTCATGATCTTGTATCTAAGTGAGAGTTTGCCTGCATTTTAATTAGTAGAGAACTGTTAAGATCCAATTCTTACAAAATATAGAGCGTTTCTGCCCGTATATCATTATGCTTTTATAAATATAAGAAGTGGGCATTATTATTTTGGTATTTCAAGCAGACAGACCAAGTACTTTTTTCCTTCCAAACACAAGTCTTCAAGTACAGTATTGCTGAGAGTCATTCTCGATATCACTCTTAGTAAGTGGATCTCACCGAGAGTTCAAATTTTGCAATTTTAACTTAATTTGTCAATATAATTAAAATATTTATCAAACAGATTAATGGCAGGAAATTTTACCCATTATCATTAAATTTCATAATTACCTTAGTACTTGTGAAATCATACCTGTCAAAAAGTTTTTATATTATAATTTTATATTCTAATTTTAATTCTGATGGTTTTGTTGTATTTTTATCTGTTCATTTAATAGGAATTATTTATACAAATAATTTTCAAAATTCTATAAAAAAATAATTTCCTTTCCATTTTGCACATTCTGTGCTATTCAGATTCTAAAATTTTTCATAGGTGTCAAATTTCAGTAATGAAAATTGATAGTTGCCTTTATATGATTGGATCATTTTGAGTATGCACAGATCAACCATTGTGCACAACTGGACTTCAACGGGCTTAAGTCTTTTTCTAGTTTTCCTCTAGAATTTATGCTGGGTTTCATCCGGTTTAATTTGTCTTCTATTTGGAGGTAATCACCATAGAGCTTTTCAAAACATATGAAGAAACTCTAAGATCACTGGGGTTGTTTAGCCTGAAGAAAAGACAGCTCGGGGAGACCTTACTGTGGCCAGTCAATACTAATAGAAATACCGTAAGAAAAATGGAGAAAGACTTTTTACCAGGGCCTGTAGTGACAGGACAAGGGGTAACAGTTTTAAACTGAGAGTAGGTTTAATTGGTATAAGAAAGAAAGTTTTTTGCAATGAGGGTAGTGAAACATTTGAACAGGCTATCCAGAGAGGTTGTAGATGTGCCATCGTTGGAAGTGTTCAAGGTCAGGTTGAATGGGGTTTTGAGCAACTTGATCTAGTGAAAGAAATCTGTGAATGTTTTAGTCCTATGGGGAGGGTAGGTAATCTTCAAAGACTAGATGATCTTCAAAGGTTCCTTCCAAAGCAAAACATGTGATTCTATGATTCTGGGAATATGGCCAACCCCCCATAGGCATATAAGACAGTTCAGATAGGGCAGTCTCTAAATACTTCTGTTTTTCTGAATGAAACATAATGGGATTTAAAGGTAATTACTATAGATTTACATGCCAGACAGTATCTTTGGTAGGGAAGATCCTTAGATCCTACCCTAATTCACAATAAAAAATAGACTATGGTTCCCATCTTAAAAAATATACAAGAACAGTTGCACTATCTCCCACAGAATGATGTTAGAACCCAATTTCTACATGGAGCTAGACTTGAACATCCATGATTTTTTTATGAATCATGTCATTTAATCATTAGTAATTTCAATTGAGTTATGAATTGTGACAATTAAGAAAAAAAAAAAGTAAACGGAATGGGCATTAAAGCAGTTTCTCATTTATGTTTCACTCTTTTGACCCATAATAGACAAGATGATCAATATTTTTACTGGACAACTTTACCTCAGTAAAATTATTTTTACTTTAATATTGTTTTTGTGATTTGGAACATACTCTGTGGTCTAGAAGCAACTATGAAGTTGAGTTTTTCTTTCCTACATAGACCTAATATTATAGCATGTTTGATCATGATGTAGCTTAAAGGAGTTTTAATATGATTTCATTTGGTATTGGGAAGGCATCATATGAAAACATTCTTTGCCTATGCAGGGTAAAAATAATCCATTTTCCAAATAAATTATATAACTTAGTTTGAAGTAATTTCTCCAAAATAATGCTAAATAAGAGGTGAAAAACTGTTTTAAGTCTTATGTGTTTAATTTTCCTTTTCTAATGAGAAACTGACCCCTGCACTCTCCTTCACTGTGGAATAATTACTGTCTGCTATTACTAACACTTCCAGAAATAAATGTTCTAGTCAGGATTAAAATTAACAAGCACGGCTGATCAAGCCACTACGAACATGCCTTCCTTAGAGTCAGTTTCAGCTGACGTTGTTCACTTATTCTCAATTAGGCACTATCTTAGAGCATTTACTTACTGAATATTTACTTGCTGATCAGCAATTGCTGTAGCAGTTTCATGGGCCGTGGAGAAAACATTCAACTAGAATAGGGAAATGTAACTGTCCCATTCAGTAGAGGCCCTAGTGATATATGTAATGGTAACTTAATAAATTGATGGCAATGTCCTGAACTGGAATAATACAATTTAGCAATTTTTTAAAAGGAAAAGTAACATGATTTGTTAATGTTTTGACTTGGAAATGTAATAAGTTGAAAATTACTGCATCATTATTTTTATTGCTTTCAGTAACAATGTTTGTCATAAGTATAACCTAGTAGCATATTATCTCAATTTCATAGATGCACTCTTGAAAATTTTCCTTCCAAATGATACATTCAATTTAGATTGATCAATTAATGAGATTTACAATTTTGGTGAAAATGACAGCATAATAACCTAGTAAAAATGTATCTGGAAAAAAAAAGAAAAATAAAGAAAACTTTGTTTATGACTTCACATGGTTTTTATCTTTATACCATGATATTCATCATAGTATGAAAATAAAAGCAGAGCATGAGGCTTAAGGACCAGAGCAGTAGAATCACAAAATAATGCCAAACAAATTGACAAAAACTTCCTCAGTAATTTATCTCACTGTTACCACAGTTCACATATATTTTAGTGCTGGAAATAATTTTTTACAATTTTGAAGGAGTACATGGGAAACTATCTGAATTCACAACCATGCTGCATTTTGGTCTGATATTAAGACTGATGATCAGGCATCACTATTGATGGTTGCTATTATATTAGAAGTTTTTATCCATTTCTTTCATTGACTTAGAAGCACTTTCCAGGACAATTTTTCTAACAGGGATGGAGCTATAAAACTTTAGATCATTTAAATATGCCTTAAACAGGTAACAGAAAAGAGCCTGTATCTTGAACTTAGCCCCCACCTTGAACAGGGGGGTGAACTAAACTTTAAACTTTCATTTCTTTCTAGGATTCTATGATAGAGTGGCTCAGAAATATAAGCTATGGGACACCTTCTCTCAAGATACTGAGAACACTGGAAGGGTTCTTACGTTTAAGAAATGACAGGACAAATCCAATGGATAAATTTATTAAAATTTTGTAAATTTTTAGAAACCACTTTGATTCAGGAAGGCACAAATTACTGGAAAGTACTTGGAAAAAAATAAAATTTTTCAACGTTATTTTCTATCCTATATGTTGCTTATGCATACTGTTAGGAAAAAAATGTTCAGATTATCTAGACCACTGAACCTATACACTGGTATAAATACGGTGTGTTTGTTCTTGTTTTATTTCATGTTACCTTATTTGGAAATATTAGTACATTGATTGATTAAAGATTACATTGATTATTAAAGATGATACATTTGCAAGAATATCCATATATAGTGAGTGGCTACTCTTTATGAGTCTAATTTCTCTTGAGTTCATCCTTTATTTCCTACGTTTTTTCTTTTTTTTTTTTTTTTTTTAAGTCAGCAGATATTATTGTGGGGTATCACAGAAATCTGAGTCCACTTTTTTATTCTTTTTTCCCCCTTTAGCAACGAATCAGTTTCCTTAGCATTCATTAAGATTGCTTTCACTAGAGCTGCCTAAAATGCAAGGCATCTTATCTAAATGAGTTTCATAGCTTCTTTCCACAGGCAATAGAGAGATGCAGATACTTTCTCTGTATTAGGTGAATAAAAAAAAAAAAGGTATTCTTTTTCCTTCTTTTTTCTTTTCTTTGCAAAGCTTTCTGGTTATTTCTATCTCTCTGTTTGGTTAGACTGTAACAAAACTAATGAAGCTCTTCTCTGTTCCCATGGCCTCTTGCAGTCCTTTCATCAACATGGCAGCTAACCTTTCATTGACAGTTAGACCTGTCTCTAAATCTTGTTAGTGGCCTCCTGTTACCTACAATATAAAGTCTAATAATCTATTTTCCAGAGGTGTTTTTATATTCCAAACAGGTCACTGGAAATTTGACTATGAACAGAGACAATACTGTGTTGCAGCAGCTGCTCTACTGCATTTTACCTAATGGGCATCTTTCCCCTTGCCATGGCTATTGTGCAGGCATGGTGTACTTCTGGTTCCTGTCCGTGCTGGTGTGTGGTGGTGATGGTCTCTCCACTACAGTGCAGTGGTCTCCTCTGTGCAGTGCAAAAGGGAAACAGCTAAGGAAAATTTCACTGAGGTGGCTCTTAATAAAGCTCTGGTGGGGATGGAGGTCATAGCACTGCATGTACTAGTGTTTTAGTCAAAGATTTAGCCTGTACTCAAGTAGCCACTGAAATCATCAGACTAGTGCATGAAAAAGCATTAAAAAAGTTAACAATCTCTTAGGTATGCATAAGGCTTTGCATATCTTATAGGGAAGAACACTGATAATGAGATAGAAGATTATTTGAAACTGACACAAAACGAAGTGGATTGAGTACATTCTTATCAGTGTATCTTAGGACAAATTAATTAAGTGACAATATAGCAATAGAGGACTGTCTGCTACATATTAAGATTTGGCTTAAAATAATTATCACATTATAGGAACTACTTCTATTCCCACTGATGATTATGACAAAACAGCCATTAACTTACCAAGAACAAAAATTTGTCCAGGAGCAGTAAAAGTAGAAGCAGAAGAATATTTTTAAAGTTAAAATGATATAACATATAATAGAAATTAATATGAGTTTAGGGAAAAAGAACAGAACTAGTAAACTGCTGCATAGTTAGGAGTGTTCCATTTGAAGCTAAATAGAAGGCTCAGGTGATGATAATAAGCTTTCACATCTGCTTCACTAATTGGAACATGACAAGCAGCCAGACTCCACACTGGGCTACAAAAAATGTCATGCTTGCTTCAAGGGGGAATAGAAAGGCATCTGAAATCTCTGTTTTGCCATGGTCTTTCAGAGTCATCCACTGCCAACCTGAGAAAAGAAAAATAAATAGGACAAATGTAACCAAGTCAGCAGGGATATATCTTTTTTTTTTTTTTTGGCGATCAGCTTAACTGAAGCACCTTCTTTTGGCAGATTAGCCAGATGGAACACTGATGCTCTGCTTCTGTGTCTTGAAATAGAAGGTTAATGCCCCCAAACATGCATCATTTCGAATGCTAATGTTTGCACCTTACAGTATAAGCAGTGTATTTCTAAGTAGTAGTTGTCAGGTGATGTGAAATTAATGTTTGTTTTGGGGTAGTTTTTTTGATTTTTCTTTGTGTCTGGTATGTAACTACATAAATTGGATGCTAGTTGAGGGCTAGGTCATGATGAAATGCAAGCATACAAATATGATAAATTTGAAAATATATTTTCTCATGCTTTTATTCAACAATACTCCTCTAGATCTTAAAATTATGTTGTTTTTAAACAACTCTTACTTGTGTAAGTTGCAGAATCACTCATGCAGTTTACTTTGCATCATAGTATACCACGTTCTGGAAAAGAGATTGTTCTAGTGACAATGGTTGTGGCTCACTGGAAGCATAAATTGTGTGCAGTTCTACAGAATGGGGCTGGTAGGAGAGGACTAAGGTATTGGCATGTCTATGGTAGGGTCTGAGACTGGACAATTCCCAAGAATAGCAAAGTTCTTGCTTGCTGAAGAGCCAAAATGCAGGCCTTAGAACTGATGAATAAAGAATATCTGCATCATGACATAAGAACCAATTAAATTGAGAGATTGGAAGTGAACACTGGATGAAAAGATGCAGTGGGCAAAGACAAGAGTGATTTCCAAAGCCTTCTAATGAATGAATATCACTCAGCACATCTGAGTAAAATTAATATTGAATTTAATAAACAGGAATTTGACTTAGATTCTGATGCAAATGGAGGTTTACAGATGAAGACTTGTTATATCCTGTTATCCCACAATAAGGCAACAATTTGGCAAATACACACAGAAAAAATAATGTGACAGTGATGCTAAGAACTTGAAAAACTACTGAACGCAGAGAATTTAAAGGCTGAAACCTATCCTTCACTCACATATTGTGATAACTTTTTCATTAACCAAATCTACTCATTGCTTTGGGACCTTAACTTTTGCCCTATCCAGAATTAGTATTAACCTGTGTGCTATGTAGAAAAATGATGACTTTGGTAATAACAGAGATTTGGACTGGCATCTGTGATACAGATTGCTCTTAAAAGTAGACAGGATGCTAGGAAGGTTGAATATCTCCTATGCAAATTTTATGGAATGAAATATATTCTATTGCTACATCTGAAATATCTACCTATTATTCTAGATAATTGCAGGGCCTCCTTTTCTAGGATTTGAATGTTTTCTGCAAGTCTGCAGCTGTGAAATGTTTATGATAGACAGTATGCATATGATTAACAACAGATGAATTTTTATGGTCCAATAGATCTGCAGCTGTGACCAGAAACTTAAAAAAAATATCTACCATATGCATTAGATAGTATTCTAGGTTAAAGCACCAGTCTTGTACTGTGAATCCTACTTTAAACCACCAACATATTGAGGGGAGCCCTTAGAACTACCTGAAAGGACATTGTAGAGAGGTAGGCTCTGGTCTCTACTTGCAAGTAACTAGTGACAGAACAAGAGGGAATGTCCCTTAGCTATACCAGGGGAGGTTTAAACTGGACATTAGGAATTTTTTTTTCACTGAAATGGTTGTCAGACATTGTAACAGGTTGCCCAGGAAGTTGGTTGAGTCATCATCCCTGGATGTGTTTAAAAGCCATATAGATGTGGTGCTTGGGGGTATGGGTTAGTGGTGGACTAGGTAGAGTAGGGTTAATGGTTGTACTCAATGGTCTTAAAGGTCTTTTCCAACACTGATGATTCTATGAACATGGAGCAGCTTAATTCTTTATCATAAGAGACAGTTCAACAAGAATAGCATAAGTGTCCACTGCTGGTGATCTCACAGCATTGTTCTCTGCTAAGAGAGAACTGTACAAGTTCCCTCCTTAAGGTTTCTGAAGTTTAAGAACTTGCTTTTGTTCAATCAGCATATGACATAGGAATTCAAGCATGGTGCTATAAACTTGTAACATTTAAAGAAGCTCATTTCTGCCAAATGAACTTAGTAGAGTCATGGAAGAATAAAGCGCAGCTTTGTGCATTTTTTCTATTATCATATGTTTAAGTTTTTTAGATAAATTAGGTTTTATTCTAATGCTGTCTTCTCATTCCCTCTGTGTTTCTATGAGCTGCTTTCATTGTCCTCAGTGGCAACATGTGTGAGCTTTCCATGCTTTTTTATCATTTCTGTGAAACGTAAAAATACTACTACATTCTTCATTTCACAACAAAAATGGGAAGGGATTTTTCACCTGAACAATGTGTTGTACCTATTCTAGAGCTGTCTCTAAATGAGTTGGACTCACTTGATTCCAGATAGATATTTGGAGGAGAATGAAGTTATGAGAATTCAGCAGATTTCAGCAAAATAATTTAGCTTTTAAGTAAAAGGATGCCTAACTTTTTACCAGTTCTTATCCTTGTTTGGGACTGTTTTAGTCCTTAGTCTTGAGATAGCAATAATCTGTTGTTATTAGAAATCAATACAAACAAGATTTCACTGAAACAATCTCTTTACTAATTTTATTCCACTGAATTATCAAAATTCAGTGACATTAAGATGTCACTGAACAGATAATATGAATAAAAGAATATTACCTTAGGACTATTATATTTTGAATCTCTTTAAAAAAGATAGAGTCATTATTTGGGAATATATACAATGCAACCAATGAATATTCCTACACACTGAAATTAGTAGTTAGCAAAATTTACATACAGGTTGTTAAAATATATCACTGTGTGAAGATATGCCTTTATTTTTTCCCCTGAACAAAATATATATTTTTATTATTGATATAGAATTCTACTTGCATTTAAAATTGGTCATGTATTTGCTGGTTTGCTTATCTCTCTGCTTACTTTATGGCCATATTCAGCAGATTATAAACATATATTAAGGTTCAAATAGCTATCTCTTTAAAACTTACGATTTCATTTATAGAATTTAAACTCTCATCCAGACTTTTACCTCTCTACTTTCACTTTTTCCTTAACTAGTGATTAAAAGCTATTACCATCTGCTGGATATTTGGTGACTGCTACAAAATAGCCTTCCAAGACGCTAAATACCAAGTGCATTTGGCATTAGTTAGCGCTCTTATTGCTGGTCTCTGTAGACAAGTCATGAGCAGAATGTATATGAAAATTAAACCATGTGTTGCATTAAAGCTTTTCAGTTTGAGAATGTAAGTTTGGTATGGTACAGTGAACAAAATTCCAGTTCTATCAAGTGTCGTTCTGTGACACACACTAGTAATTTTGTTTTCCAAAAATCAAGAAGAAAAACTTGATTTATTCTATGCATTTTCAAATTCTGCTGAAGTCTTCTCAACCCCCATGCCCTTCAGCTTACTTGGGGCAGATTTTAAGTAGTATGTACATGTGTAGCTTTTTAACCACACCAGGATTTTTTTGTTTTTGAGTCTGCAGTAAATGTAGGTATACTTTTAAGGAGTTGGCCACTAATTTGTGTCTAAGCTGAATGTCACAATGGGACTATTATAATTATATATTGTATTATTAGCATAATGGAAACATCCATATCTGTATGGTAGGAGATGGTCAAAATACTTAGTAGTACAGTAATTATTAATGTCTCTTGATGCTTAAAGAAACAGAAGAAACACTGTCTTTAAAGGTCGTTATATTAATTAAGGAAACATCCTAAATATAAAGAATCATGATAGTTAGTATGGCTAAAGAAAATGGCTTATTTATTATTATTTAGGGCTATATATTATTGAAGGTAAAAATATTAGGAGATCATAGGAGGCTGAACAGTAACATCTTATGTCGTATGGACAAGAATTTTTCCTGTCAGAGTAAAGGGGATGTTTGTGTGTCTGCAATGGGATCCTGGATGAGTTTTCACCTGAGATGTTAATTCATTTTGCTAAGACATAATGCTGTTATGTATCTGTGAAAGCCAGTTTTGGCCTACATTCAGAAATACTGCCTATTGATCTCTCCCAGTCACAAGTGTTCATATACTTACCAGGTGAACCATAAGTAATTTTGCATTTCCCATGTACCATATCTGATTGTGTTGGCAGAGGTGATCATCTGCTCTGAATAGTGTAGGACATACTCTGTTTATTCATGAACATGTGGGCAACACCTGCCTCACTTTGGACTAGATTATCTCCTTACTTATTTCTATTAGTGGAGCAACACTGAAGTCCATAGAGCTCTATTTATTTACACCTCTTCAAGGACTGATCTCATATTTCCAACCAAGTACTATAAGAAAATCTCATATTTTTGTTTGTGTTGACTTAGGATTTCCACTATGAATAATATTATCCCAAAACAAGAAACCAATTCTTTAAGTATTCTTTCATGTGCAATTTCTTCCAGTTATTGTTTACATTTTGAAAATGTAAATGGTAAATGCTAGCAGCAACATTGGATGGAACTGACTTTCTCACTGGCTTAGTTTGCATTCAGATTCTGGAGGAATCAAATTAAATTTGCAAAAGCAGCAGCAGCCCTGGGTTCCATTTGATCATCCTTTATTTATTAGCACTGTGAATATGGCAGGAAGCACACTTTACTGAACAAAGATAAAGTAACTGCAGACAATTACATATGTCTCAGCTAAGCTGCAATGTAACAGAAAATCTGTGACGTGCCTCAGCCTGAGCTGTGCATGTACATTGCAGATCACTGGGACACTCCCTGCTGACGCAGTGTGTTGTACTGTGTTGCAGCAAATTACTGTCTTGTCTCTGCTGCATCACAGAAGCTGCTAAAATAGCAGGAACCTTGCTGCTGCTCTCAGATACATGACTGCACAGAAGAACATTAGCCTACAAGCCAAGAATGTTCTTAGAAATGTTACTCTACAAAACAGGAAAAAAAGATTGTCATATTAGTGAAAGGGAGTGTTCTTGTATGAGATTTTTGGGCTTTCTTTTTCCCCTCTGACATTATGGCCTTTAATTTAGTCTTTTCTCAAAACCTCCATTTGTATGAAAAAAATGCTAGGTAGCAGAAAAGGGAAAAGTGGAACAGTATTAATAAAATAAATGTCACAAATTTCATGACAAGATGTTTCACAGCTACCCAAGAATTAAACACTCATAAAAAGAGCACCAAAGTAACTTTCAAGTGATTATTTTACTTGTGAAAATGGATGAAAAAGTATTTTGAGTTCACTTTCCATTTGACACATTGGAAGAACACTTTTGTTGGTACATTAGCATTACAGACCTCATTCATAAGCTGAAGTGCAATGGAAATAGCTTAGGCAAAAATAGTATATTTTAGGCAGTACTTTTTTTTTTTTTAATGATTTCATTCTGTGATCTATCAAACTACAGTTTTTGTTCTCTTGCATGGTAAAACTGATTTTAAAGAATAAAAAGACCAGTGATTCAATAGATTTTCCATTTCCTGGTCAGTATTTTATTTATTTAATGCATTATTTTGCTTAAAAGAATAACAATAATATTTGCACAAGATCCTTAGTTTAAAACAGCACAAAGGAAGAAAGGACTTGATTTCTGGACCAATTTCTACAGACTTACATGCATTACAATGTCATCAAGATGTGTTTAATTAATTTTAAATTAAATTTCATTCTGTTTACCATTTCTACAATAAACACCTGCTAGTAGCCTTTATAATATTAAAAAGAGTTAGAGCATCAGTATTTCTATATATGTCATAGTGTGTGCTTTCACTGACGTGCCTTTTTGGTTCATTATTTTAAATTGCATGCATTGACTGTATGGAGGGGGAAAAGATCAAAAGGAATTGCTTCCATTTAAGCAATAGAGAATTGTGTGCAATTTCTATTAGTCATGAATATTTTAAGAAAACAAATACTTCTTCCACAAATAATAAGAATGAGGGAAGTAACTTAAGTGTGTGAAAGAACTGCTCTCTGAACCACGTTCAAATGCTTCTGGCCTCTCATTAAAATTATCCCCTACGGAAATGTTCCTCAAATCCTTAACAACTTCAGAAGTCAATACTCTCAAAGTATTAAAGTAATTCTTTTAAGGGCTTATGATGGGTTTCCTATTTTTATAGCTAAGAACTGATATTATAGCCCACTGATGGAAAAAGCCCCACAGGTTACCAAAGACTGACAATGGCATTGTTTATTTTTATACAATATAACAGAGTTTTATTTTCCACACTTTGATTACAGTGCAACACATATCAAAATGTATAATCCAGAAGCCATTATCTCAGGCTCATTTAATTAAAGAATAAAAGGAAAAGCATACATGTAAACAGTAGGAAAATACTTAGAGTACATGCAAGGCCAAGATTTTGAAAGAAAGTTTAGAATGTGGAACTCGAAGCATACATCTGAATCTGAAGAGCCAGTAAATGTGTTTTCAGTCTAAGACTTTTTTTTTTTTTTTTCCTATTAATTGCTATGAATTTGATACAGATGGAGAATCTGGCAAAAGGCTATATAAAAACAATGCTACTTTTTGGCCTGTTTGTAAACTTCAGGGTGACTGTTCCTTTTTCTTCTTTTAATTCCAACAGGAGCAAGTAGAGTAGAAATGATGAAAACTATCAGCTTCAGGTTCAGATTATCTTCTAGTCTCAATTGATAAAACATTTCTGGTTTATGTTTTTCTATGAGATGCAGTTCCTATTTTGTACTCTTGTGGAAGTGTTAGGTTTGAGCTTTCAAGGAATTTGGAACGTAGGTGCGTGCAGTTGTATAAGACAGACTTCTCTTAAACATGACTCAATTTGAATACATCAATGAAACTGTGAAAGTTTCTTTAGTTACAGTAAATGCTTATTTAGTCACAATGGTAAATATGGGAAATACTGCAAAAGCAGCAGAATAAATCAAAGTATAAGCACTGTGATAAACCAGCTACGCTGAAAAAGATTCCAGGGCTGTTGTCTCTGTAAAACTATTTTCCATTTGAAGCTGGCAAATAACTTAGGCAACGCTAAAATTAATTTATGTTTTACTCTGGCAAAATGCAGACAAAAACTAGAAGGCTGATTAAGGAAATGGGATGCTCGCATTGAAAAAAAAAAAAATCTAAAAAGATTCATCATACCAGAGAGAACTCCTCATTGGGACACCAGTAGCATATTTCCCTATTTTCATGTAAGATCTGGCATGTCTCTGAACACTCAACATAAGTATCAAAAATGAAATTTTAAAAAGTTGTAATAGGAACTGCTATTTTCTTCATGATACTATTCTTAGCTGCTCACAGAGGAAAAAAAGATAAATATTCTTCAGGATCACAGTAAAAGAAGTTTCATCTTGATGGCTGAAAAAGTCACCTTCAACACTGGGTATAGTAAAAATAGATAACTTTGAAAGTGATACTGTTTTGGGTTAGCACTATGAAAAGATGTCAATGATAAAGCTTGTGTCATCTGTAATTAGATTAATTACTGATTTTTTTATTGCCTTGGGTGATTATCTAAAGACTGTTTAGGGTGTTGTTCCCATGCTAACAATTTAGAGTCCCTTATCAAAAAAAGTGAGATCTATTAAACAAGTGGCTGAAACTCCCATTCTTAACTTTTTAAATGAGAGAAATACAAATATATCATTTGGGCTTGTCCAAGGAGCAAGAATTTCAGTCAGAGGTAAAACTGGTAGCAAACAGTCAGATCTATGCATTTTGTAAAGTAGAAATTTCCACAGCTGAGTTTGAATAAAAAGGAACAAAAAGGTGAAGCTACCTGAGGAACTGGCAACAGCCTTGGGGAGTAAAGATTATTAAAGTAAGATTTTAACAGATGGGTTTGGGAACATGCTATGACTTTTAAAATTTACTTTATTGACCTGGAGTGAACTGGTTTTAAGATAAAATCAGGCAAAAATTACTCTTGTGTGTAGAATCAGATTGGCTCAGCTCCAGGTTTTACTTCCTAAAACACAAACATTTGCCACTGACTGACCAGTGATCAGATTGATCAACTAATTGATCAAGCTGCCTCAGATGAGGCACAGATAGATAGACAAATGTGGAATGACTAGCTGGGGAGCATATCTGCAGGAAGGAACCTGAGGAAACTGATAGACAGCAAACTGAGTATGAATCTGTAGCATGCCCTTGAGGTGATGAAGACTTCATGAACAAATGCATAGCAATGGCTCCAGAGAGGTTATTATTCCCTGTGACCTGACCACCTTTGGAATATGTTGTGTTTCAGCTATTGCATCAGAAGGGAGAGATTGCAAATTGGGGAGAAACCAGTGGAGGACCAACAAGATGATTAGGGAACTGGAGCTTATCACATAAAAGGAGAAACAAAGAGAAGTGCGTATGCTAAGCCTGGAGATGCAGTAGTCTTCTGCTTCCTGAAAGGAAATTACAGAAAAGATGGGGCAAGATCCTTGCCAGAGCTGCACAGCAAAAGACCAAGAGGTAATGGACACAGTGTTAAAGCAAAGGAATTTGCAGTTACAGGACAGGGAAGGAAGCTTCACTAGAATCGGGGTTAAACCTCATAAAAGGTTGCTTAAAGAGTCTGGGCAATGGCTGTCTTCAGAGGTTTTCAGAGCTTGTCTGGAGAAGTCCTTGAGCAGCCTGCTCTATGCTTGAAGATATCCAAGGGTTTTGAGCAGGCTATTGGACTAAGATTAATTTCTAACATGGATTTGTCTGTGATTCTGCGATCTCACTGGGAATACACTGATCTTTTAAAAAATAAAGGCAGCATAGGAGGGATAGAAGCTACAGAATAACACCTGGTGTTTTGAGGGAGAGTTTTTAACCTAAATATTATTGGAAAATGACTCTTCTCTTTCACCTCTAGTACTGAAAAGAGTTACCTTCTTTTTCATTCGTGCTGTGTTCAGAGTAGCAGGACTTTGTACGTGACTTTTAGATAAATAGGATTACAACAACAACAAAATCTACAAAGAAAACCAGTGGGCTTGAGCACCATTTTCTCTCATAGCTGAATTCAATTTATCTGGCTTGACTTTTGGTCAACTACTTATTACCAGAAGGAATAACAATACCAGTACTGTGACATTGCAATGCTGGAAAACATGAAACAGTAACAGTAACAGTAACAAAGTGACCATGTAGTGCTGTTTTATTGAAACCCTGAAAATGTATAAATCCGTTCTGTTTACTTGAGATTGTCAAGTCATGAAAGCAGTTCTTGAGGATAAATCTGTTTCCAGAAGCAGACAATGACCAGGTACTGAAACATAATGAAAATGTCTGAAAGAAAGTGTGGTCATGAGATGGCAATATTCACCCTAGCATCAGATTTGGAGCAGTGCTAACCACCAAAATAAAAAGAAAACCACTGGTGTATACTGTGGACATATAAAAATATCTTCTCAGCTACGTGGTGATTCACTTACAAATTTAATTATTTTAAAAGGTTCTGGTGTTACTGTGTATGAGCATCAGAGGCAGAATTATTCTGAGTTCTGAAAGTATCTTCTCACTCAGAAAATAACATATGACTATATTCATGTCAAGGAGTGTAATGAGAAAAGAAAATTGTATAAAATTAATTCATCTTGTGACAAAGATTATAATAGAAGTGGAGATTAACTCTGGAATAAAATAGTCTGGTCTTTAATTCTCTACTTACATGTCTTAAAATAGATGTGTGCAATCCAGAGATTCAGTTTTAATGCTTGCATTTCCACTTCCTTGAATTTGTATGTGATTCTGACTTCTGGGAAAGTATGTAACCAACAAAGGGTTACCATAAAAACTCTTCTTCAAGTTATATCATTTCATAACTACTTCTGAGGCAGCTGTGATCCAAATATGCTTAAAAAATGTTTAAAGTATTATTCCCCTTTCAAGCTATGGCTATTATGAGTGCAATGTTAAAAATTCAAAGCTAGATCAAGCATCAAACCCAAATTTGCACTGACAAAAAAAAAAAAAAGAAATTGCTTGTAATTTTTTCAATAGTTCTACTATGGTCTACTGGTTTTACATTATTTATATAATTTATAAAGGTAATAAAAATAAATTGATACAAATAAAACTTGTGTAAAATTGAAAATGCTTTTCATGTTATAGCTACATCATTTTATACATCAGAAGGCTTTTCTAAATTATAATGTGGTAAATTGGTACTAGCCAGTTTCAAGACTCATCTGAAATACAAATTACTTAAGTTTTGATATTTTATGGATATTTCTGTAACACACAACAAAATTTGAAACAACATATCCTAAAGTTCACAAAAAATACAAACAAGTTATAAACTAATCAGATCATTTCTCTTTAATTTTACAATTTGTATATCTGATTATCTGGTGCTTACATGACTCCAGTGGCCATGACCCTTGAGGCTTAATGGGCTAGTTCTAGTTAACTCTCTGTGTATCACATTTTGTGACATACTTGCTTTTAATACAAACATCCTCCAATTACTATCCTACTAGTGCCAATTACTATCCTACTTGTGCCATAATAGCAGTATAGTAGATCACCAACAGGAGCATCTATCTCCAGAGAATATCATCCAGATCTTCTTTGAAAACATGTTTGGGTTTAGTATTGACAGAAAATCTGGGTTTCAAGGAACACCATAGATCTGTCAAAACCCCTAAGGGTGTAGATACAGCACTGATTTTTATAATTATTGTATTAAAAAATTGTTTCAGATGTAAGATGTGAAAAAAAAAAAATCTTGCAGTGTTTAAAGGAAAAAAAAATGCCCAAACAATTCAATACTAATTTGCTTTTCCTAATATCTGAGAGGCTTAATGTTTGTAGTCCCCATGCGTGTATTCTAATGACTTAGATGTTCCAAACCACAAGAATGTATGAAAAAGGTTAAGAGGAGAAAAATAGTCTGACTTTATCCTTTGGTCCAAATTTACACTAAATGGAAAACTCAGAAGATTATATTGCTTGCTGTGTATCAGATACACCCAATATAAAACAAGCTACAGAAATTATTAATGTGCTAAATAATGAGGTTTTAAAACAAAATTGCTTCACTTAGTATCAGCTTTTGAAATATAGAAACCCCCTTTAATCACAAAGATTTGGGTTTTAATAAAAATAGTCACAGGTGTGAGTTCATGCTGTGAAATATTATATTATCTACAAACATCATTCTGGAAACTAAGTTCTTTTTTTGCATTTAATTTCAGTTACAATTTTTTTTTTTTTTTTTTATATATTGTTGCAAATTTTTATGAGGAGTTTAAATAAGTTCTTTCTGAAACAAATGAAAGGAGATGAAGGAAGATAGAAAAAAAGCAATATACTTTTGATAGCAACAGTGTATCATTCATATTTTCTGACATTTCTTTATCCCACCAATACATTTATTTGATGAAATTGTAATGACTTCCTGATTATTAATTTTGTTTTAAACTCATTTTCTTCATGCCAGTGACTGCATTCTTTTGCATTTGTATTCTTCTTTATAAAAGTCAAAAAGCTCTAGAACAAACATTGGAAGCCTCTGCTGCACTGTCACCTATAGGTGGGTTGGCCATAAATCCCACTGAAATACAAAAGGAAGTCAGACTACAGAGCAACAGCTGCTACTGTAAGCAGACCATCCATCTGTTAAGACACCTCATTTCCACAGCCTCTTTTCAAGAACACTTACTAGAAAGGGACTGTCTACAACAACCCATGTAAAGAGCAATAGACTTCACTTTTCTTAGCAACAGTTAACAGCAAAAAAATAATATTTCAAATATATATTTTGCAGATCTGACTGGGTAGGAGTTTGTAAAAGACATAAAATGAGACAATAACTGAAGTTTAATCTAGAGAAAAATATATTCTTTCATATGAGACCCTGGATCCTGTGATTGTTTTAAGGAGAAGAGTAAGGAACATTTTAACTCATCCCATGTGCCAAGAAAAGCAGCATAAGGTACATTCATAATTGGAAAAAAAAAAAAAAGCCTAAATGAAATATCCTACTCTTCAGCGGATGCATGTAAATATACTATAAAATAATGCTAAACTCTGTGGGAGTAGGAAGGCAATACAAAAGCTGCCACCTTCAGTCTGTGAAGCTGAAAGCAGAAATGCTGCTGTAAAACCAAAATGGCAGAGCTCCAGGCACTTTGTTCACTATGGAGACAACACCCTGAAGCTCAAGAAGGAAAGCTTGATGTGTAGCAGGTATCTTGTGAGGCACAGGATATTTCTTCACCTAGACATCAGTTGTACTAGGGAAAAGTATGGAAGACTGAAATGATGCACAAAGTTAATGCTTTGACATTTAAACATCAATAAAGTCACTGCAAAGAAACTGGGCAGCCTTGCATTGCTCTGATGGACAGGGCAAGGAAAAAGGAACCTGCTGGAGTTAGCGTCCCCACTTCCCTGTAGCCAGGGCTTTCTGAGAGCTTTGTGCTCAAGGTTGTGAAGCTCTGGTGTAATACATTAGGCATATAACAAAATGAATGCAAATGAGGACGAAAGAAGGAGCTTTCTTTATTTGGTATTCTCTTTTCCCTATAAAATGTAAATAACATCTATACCTATGGATTTTGTCATTCAAAACCTCACTGAGATGGGCCCAAAATTTCTTCTGTCCTTTTTATAACAATATTTGAATCACTGGGAGGTGAGTGCTCTTTCTTGGAAGAAAATCAGTCAGGTGGAACATTCTAGGCAGAAACTTTTCTTTGAGAGAGAGAGACAGTTTCTTTAAGGACACGACTATTTCTTTACTATAATATATTCCCTTTTTTAGTGCCAGTGACTCTCTTGAATCTTTATCAAAGTCAGAGGACATCACATCCTCATAACTGACTGTTATTTAATCCCCTAAAGGAGAGGCCTTTAATATTTAAATTATATTGATGTACCATATTATTTTTTTTTCTTACCACCTTTATTAGCCAATAGTTTTTCCCAATTCAAGCTGAAGATCTGGGGGATTCGCTTTTATTTTAATAATCTCTTAATAACTATCCAGAAAAAAATGCTCCACAGTGAAACAGTTTCTATTTATAAGCAGCTCTGTGAACCTGACAAGAGATCTTCCTCTAATAACACTGTTTTTGTAATGTTTTTTTTGTTCTTTCTATCATTCCAGTAACAGAAAGAAAAGAAAGAAAAGAAAAGAAAAGAAAAGAAAGAAAGAAAGAAAGAAAGAAAGAAAGAAA
>JANIJG010011398.1:0-12018 GCA_024611175.1 Megaceryle torquata
GTTTTGTTGGGGTTTTTTTTTGTTGTGGGGTTTTTTTGGTTTTTTTGGTTTTTTTTTTCCAAATAACCATGAGCCTAATAACCTAGAAATGAAAATTTGGGACATATCTGCATATACAAAGATACCCCAAAATATCTTGGGCAAAGACAACACAGCCTGGTTAACACACTAGGCTGCTTTAATTACCCATGATAAATTATTTCTGTGCATAGTACACCATACCGTGCAGAACCTAGCTGGGTTCTGAACAGAGAGGAAGACTTCCACAGTATCTGACCTTCATAATAAAACTGTAGTTTAACTTTTTTACAAGTAAACCTAAGAATTAGTAATTATTTTAGTCTCTTCAGAGAGATCTTTTTTTTTTTCTCCCCATTTTCTTTCTTATTCAGACTTACAGAGTAAGCATGTAAAAGACATTTGTATATAAAATGAAAAATACATTTCACTTCAGGAAAGGAATAGGTTTAGGTGATCTTATGCAAAACTTTGAAAGGAAGTCTGTTCAATGTTGCTGTATGAGGAAACAGCAATGGAGGACATTTGGAGATATGAGAAGGCTTCCCATTTTTAATACTAAACCATGTCTAATTGTTATTTAAGTCTAATAGAGAGGCCTTAAGATGAAGCATACTAACATGACTGCTGACAAGTTTTCTTTACATGTTTATTTTAGAAAACTTTCATCTTTAAGATAAAATTACTTACTACTTTCCCTGCATTTCCTGAAATATTTTCTGAGACACTTTTTTTTTTTTTTAATTCTTTTTAAAAAAACCTTCACAGCATATGAGAGCCATACACTAGAAGCATAAACATGAAGTTTACTTTTGTTGCATTTTACCATGTCATTCTACCCTTGGACAATGATTTTATCTCTTATTGTTCCTTTTAAACTTTATTTACTTTTATATTATTAGACTGGCTTTGTCAACTACTCCTTATCGATCAGCCTTCTTTGCTATTCTCCTCTCCAGTACACTGCCGTCAGTGACAACACCTTGTTCTTATCTACACACCGAAGTATTTTTGTTGACAAACCTTCTCTTTCAACACACATTTCATTTCCACTAAATACAGCAGCAGGGTTATGAGTGAATTAATATATATGAAACTCGTGAAAACTTGACCGGAATAGAACATACAGCACTAATCTTTGCAACTCTAAGTCATGGACTGAAACAGGAAAAAAATGAAAACAGAAAATAGTTCCTGCGAAAGTGTGGAAAACAATATATTAAGATTGCAGAACATTTTTACTCTGCAGCAATTACATTTAATTTATCTGTTTTTGAAAACCACCTACATGACATTTTCTAAGCAAAACATCTGTTTTGTAGGACACAAAGTATCCAATAAAATACCTAAACTATATATTTCAGGTTTTCATGGGTATATTTAGCCTTTAATAATCACTGTAATAATCTATACTGAGCATACTGAGTTTTGCTCAACTTATAATGAAATTTCATCTCTATGTCCAGATAATTAGATACAACTCACCATATGTTTTGGCCTATTCATTATTTAAAGTCTTATTTAAAATTCCTTAGAAGTTATGTAACATTTCCGGAGACTGAAAGAGAAATCGTTTTGGATGCTATTCAACACAAAGCTAGTCTGGACATGCAGTATTATAGTGGATATCAGTGGATACCAGAAAAGGGCAGTAAACTAGCCTATTGTATAGACAGTATTTCTTTCAAGTTCCTGAATCCATAGATATACTATATGAACTTTGTTCTAAAAATCCTATCTTTATCTTGCCAGATAGCAAAACATGCCACCAAGAAAAAATTAGATTAATTTTTTATCAGACTGAAGATAGCAATAGTAATGTAGTGAATGAAAAGAATTGGAAGTGTAATTTCTCAAATAATCCTGTCTTGCCACCATACCCATGATACACTTAGCTATAGAAAAGAATTCACTGCTAGTGACTTTGCTGTTTCTCTGGACAAATGTTGCCTTCCATTTAAGTGGTCAAGTCTGTGAAACTAGTGAAACTAGAACATTTCCCTTTGAATAGCAGGTTCTACTCATTCCACACTTTGCTCAGCAGCCACTTGTTGGCATCATTCCTCTGCATGAGATTTCTTGGTAGAATCATATATATGAAGTCACACTTTCTATACAATCTCAACAGCAGTTGGTGATGAAAAAATGGCAGAGATGGATAATGAAGACAGCTTTTTAATGTGTCTGAACAACTCAAAAATTCTCAATATGAAATCTGTGAATTCCGAAATTATACCAATCTACACTAAAGGTGATTATGAGTTATAAATCATAATCAAGGAAATGAGAAAAGTAGATGACTATCAAGATGAATGCTGGCATCCAGATGCTATATCAAAATTATCTGATGCTTCTAACGCTTTAAATTGCAGCAATACAAATCAGATTCATGGGAAGTGCCACATCATATGTGTGATCTGAAACACTGAACAATTCCTGAAAGAATTTATTATTGGCTTTCATCATGTCAGCAAAACAAGTTAGTTATTGTTGAAGTATTCAAGTAGCTCATCACTGAGAGATAATAGTAACAAGCATTAATTGCAAATAACATTTTTAGCAGTTTTTCCCTGAGTCTCTCAGGTGTAAAACAACCCTTCCAAAACAAGCCTAAATTAGAATCACTTAGAAACAGAGAAGAAGCAGCAGTTTTTATCCTTGTACAGTTTGCCACTGTGGCATTTCTCATTTTCATTCTCTAGGCAGACTGAAGAGACTATTTTATCTTGATAGATCAGTTTCTTTTCCAAAGATATGAGAGTACTTACCAGCTGTAAAGCTGTCAGGCAGTCTTCTGTGCATTCAACAGTCTCAAAAAGAATTAGACGCGTCTTTTTGCTAGTTTTATAGCCATTTTGGGAAGAATTTTCCTTTAGACATCTTCCACTAACTGCCACAAAGCCTTGTACAACAATCCAAAGGCAAAATAGTAACCTTCTTTTCTAATACAAGACTAATCTAAATCCCCGCTGCCTTTTTCCTGTGGAGGCTGGCAAACAGTAAACAGGAGGAAAATCCTGCTTCATTGCCTCATTTGCAAAAACAGCATAAAAGAAGAAGGAAGTTTCCAAAGTAATTGCTGTGATAAAGGAGTTGTCAAGGCTAAAAGCCAGATGTGGCCTCAGAAGACTGTTTTCAAAGTCTGAAGCACTTTTTTCAGTAGGTCAGGACATATGAAGATTGAGATATAAAAAGTTCATTTTTGTTTAAACTTCAAACAAATACAAGGCTTCTCTTGAAACTTTGAAAGAAAGTTAGCTTACTGTCTGACCATAAACTTTGTATTAGTCCTGAATGCAGGGCTTGGAGAAAACTCAGATAGTGGTCATTTTATATCTTACATGAAAATACAAAACATATTTTGCTTTAGCACAATGAAATACCTGTTCTTAGATAGACTCAAATTTGCTAACACTTTCTTTTTGTGGTAGCAGCCTTACTTGTTATTAAAAATATTTAGTAATTTATAACAGTCTAAATTTTGCAGATTATGCATTATTTCCTTCTGTCTTTTAGACTATATTTAACATAAAAGGCTTTGTCTACCTGATCAACAAAATAAAACAAAAACATCCATTATTATTTCTACCTTAATTCAGCTAGCCTGGCAGGAAGACACAAAAAAAAAAAAAAAAAAATAAAATCTGTGAACTATAGCAATGGTTTAGATTAAAATATAATCCATCTCTGTCATTACCAGTTTCCTTTTCATGTCACAGATTTTCCATCTGTAAATACACTTACCTTTAAACCTATCAATAAGTTATGAGATAGCTATTATTATAGAAGTTTTTTTCTAAAAGTATTCCATGTAATGAAGTCTCAGAGATCACATCACCCTTCTACCTGTGTTCCAGCTTCCTGCAGGAATGATGATCATTGTGACTAAGAGAATAATCTTTACAACAGAACAATACACTGTATGCAAAGCACAGAAACTTAAAGCAACGTAAGCATTTTTAGATTTGTAGTATGGGATTATTCTTGCTTTTAGACACCAGAAATCAGAGAATTGATAGTAAAAAAAAAAAACTTGTGCTGCAGAACACACTACTTCCAGTGCTTGAAGGAGAAAATAATTCAGAACTACTTGAGGTTAGGTTGTTTGTACAAGTAATTATACTTGACGGAATGGAGAATTAAGGGTCCCTCAGTCCACAGTAAGAACAAAAAACCAAAACCAAACAAACAAATAAAACACCCCAAACAAGCAAAGAAACACACACAAACAAACAAAACAAACCCAAACAAACCAAACCAACATACTTTGAACTGAAAATCTGTCATAATTCTTTACCACTGTATTGGATGAACTGCTGTAGAAAATGCATGTTGATGAATACTGTGATTTCATAATTACTAAGAAAGATAACGTGACATTATCTGGTGAAAAGGCTTTTCCAGTGCTTTAGTTGTGGCTCCTGAAAACACTCCTACACTCTCCTATACATAAGTGAATTTTATCTTTTATTCTATGTGTCTAGCTATCATTTGGATTTTGCTAAGAAGGATAATCTGACACTTCAGATCACTCTTGAACGATTATTTGCTGCGTGAACTTAATTCTTCTAAACTCTTGTAATTTCTTGAGGCCTCTCAGCCAACATGAACTTCACTTCGTGAATCCTATGTCCTAAATTCTGTGCAATATAAATTTTTTGAAAAAAGGCTACTGCCTTTCAGATGAGTCAGTACGGTCCTATGTAATTTTGGTAGCTCTTGGTATAGAAAATTGCATTCACTGACTCCACAGGTCAAACTGTAATATGGCAGCCACCTATATTTCCCTACATGAGATGCCTATTTATTTAAGCTGCAACTTATCTACACCCTTAAACATTACATTTTAAAAATATTTAGGCATATTCCGACAATTAATACAGTTTAGTAAAGTTTTCTGTTCATTACCTTTAAAGACGATTTAGTCCGAGGTTCTGTTTTCTGCCTGTTAAGCTTGTTTTGAATAAGCAGTGACTGATCTGTACGAGTATCATAATTTCCATGTTCTGAATCATCTGTGTACGTATCTTTATCTTTTCCTATGTCTGAAGGAAAAACAGAAGAAAACAGTGGGTTCATTTTAGGTTATAGTGGAGAGAAACTAACAGCATTATTACAGCCACAGATGAATATTTCTTTTAAGCATCCACTTTTCCATAACTTATATTCCATCCTTCCCTACAAAAATTTTCTGAAACTAGAACTGACTTCTACTTTTAGTAGAAGGCCTACAGACACTGTTTTCACATCAAAAAACCCACAACGTTCTTTATAGTAGTTAAAAAAAACCCTCACAAGGTGATATAATTGAAACATTCAAATGCTTTTTTGCTTAACTCACAATTGACAAGACTCAAAATGTATAATCAAATAGGCAGGTGCATCCTAAACCAGAGTAATATCTCATGCTTTAAGTTTATGCATTCAAAATGCCCAAATCCCCTCCACAGATGGTGCTCATCATTAGAAACAGTATTTGAAAATGTGCGTATTCAGCTATTGCAGTGACCACTTCAGAACTTATTTTAAGAGGCGTATCTGATGGTGGCAGAAGATAGCTGACACCATGAAGAAAATGTTCTCATTTTCACGGGATCTGTTTTTATAATAACTTAGTTGAGTATCCCAAGATAGCTGCAGGTGACTGAGGACCTTCCTCAAAGCTTACTAAGACCCACTCTCACAGACTAAATTTCTTTCTGCATCATCACTGCAGGCAAGTTAGAAGGACTCAAGTCTCTGAGTCACTCAATATCCTCTATCTGAAGGGAAACATTTCTCCAGACATTTAGTTTCCTTCCACATTCTCCATCAAAAAAAATCATGACAATACTTACGACATATACCCAGCAGATGATGAGTAATACCTCTGCAACATTGGACTATATAAATTTAACGAATGCTGGAAAATTATTAATTTTGAAAAAATATTTAAAATATTAAAAAGATGGATTAATTATTCCCACACAATTATATGATGGACAAATTGGAAATAGAAACATATTCAGACAAAAAAGTTACCCACAAATCCTGAGCCAAGTTCTCATCTCATCTTTCATATCAACATGGGAAAAGTCAGGGGGACTGGGAACAGCATTTAGCCCAGTAATTCTAAACCCTAAATAGAAGCCAAGAAACAAGTCACGGTTGCTGTGGGAACCACAATCTCAAGTTTCCTGAGTTTTATATTCATAAGAGCTCATCTGCAACAACAAAGTATTTTACATTATGTTTTTTATTTAAATTCACCACAGTAAGTACTACAAAAAAAAGAACCACAATTTTCTTATGTAGCCTAAACATTTCCGAGATGGAATATGAAACTGGAACATTTACAAAAGCTGTTTTTTCTGCAGTTTAGCTACTTAAAGAATGATTACACAAACTGAGCCCTCAGTAATTTCTGTTATTGATATTCACCTCAGTACATCTGTGAAGGAATTTCTTAATGTACAAAACCACCCATTTTAATTGTCAATGCACCTAACTCAGAGACTGTAAACATTGTAAACAATGTTTTAACTTAATATACTGGTTACCCTCAGGTCAACAAAAATGAACATAGCAAAGACTGTGAAGAAAGTTTCACATAGTAGGTATACAGAGTAAGAAACAAAATGTTTAAGCAACTTTGCAGATTTGACTCATGCTCAGATGTGATGAGTTCTTAACTTTACTAAAGATCAAAAGCTTGTAATAGAAGCCAGTACAATGAAGAGACAGGACTATGAAACCTAAAATCCTGCATCTAGATAGTCCATTTAAGCTGAAGGAAGTTTTAGAGGATTAGACATTATAAGTACACCTAATATTAAAAAAAAAAACCCAAACAAACCAAACCAAGCAAAACACCCTCCCCCCCGAACCTTTACAAAAGTACAAAATGTATTATTTAAAGAATTTGAAGTTATGAAGTGAGTTTTCCTTTAGTGCTCAACATACTTTTTACTTGCTAAGTGTCCTTAGGTTTTCAAGGACTTTTCAATTTTAGCATATATTTTTTTGTCTGACATATCGTCAAAAAAGTTTTTGCAACAACAACAAAAAATTCTAATTAAAAATGGTACATATTATATATTAATGTTAACAGAACAGCTAAAGTATGATTTGTAGGCACTTCGAATATGCTGATAGTCCCATTTACCTCTTCTGCAGCATATATTAAAACTAAAACTTTAATATATTTATACTTAAAGAAAAAGTTCAAAGGCTTGGATCATATTTCAATACCAGAAGTGGTTAAAAAGAACAATTGTAATGTATGTGTCTTTTGAGAGGCTCATTTTGTTTCTAAAGTTTACCTTTTTGCAAACTCCTTTTGATTGGTTTAAAATTTTTTTAAGAATAGAGAATAAAATGTGTCGGGTTTAGAAGAAGATCTTGAGAGAAGATGACAGAAATTAAACTTTTCCAGTAATACCACTGACTATGAATTCATCTTTTTCTATGACCATGTGCTTTTTCTGTAATAAGCTATCTAGCAATTTTAATAAAAGACATTTTCTCTTCTGCAGTTTTCTCACCCACCAAACCAAAATTACATCCCCTTTCATTTACACAACCTAAATTGACCTGATTTTGATCATCTCTGATGTCACTAATTCATGCTACAGCACACAGTGATTAAACTCCCTATGTCTTTCTTCATTAACTGCAGTTTCTAAACTTCCATTACATTTTAAATAATGTTTGCCTATAAAGTAGTGCTATTTTCTGCCATCCTTTCCCCCCACAAACTCTATTACTTAGTTTTGCATTTTAACTGCCATTCGGAATTGCCACAAGCCAAACCAAGATAGCATCCCTGAGTGTTGTGGCTGGAGTTGTACTGCCCAATTATGTTTTCAATGTAATGGCATGGACTAACAGTCTATTTGACTTGCATTATAAGTATCCATCTTTAAATTCAAATACAGTCTTTATTTGGCTGCAGCTCCATAATATGTCACGAGGAAAGCTTGGCTGCCTCAAGCTCATGCCCTGTGAGAAAGCTACTGTTTACTTAATTTTTTACTTCCCATCATGCCTTCCCTGGCCTACAACAACTCATTTGGTTGTTATTTTAGAGAACAACTGCCAGCTCTCCCTGCTCTTGACTTCTTGGATGGGCTCTAATGCCAATCATCACAACTAGCCTGCCTGAATTTTGGAAGGGGAACATGTAGGCAGGAAGCCGTAGGAGAAAAAATCCAACCAAACAAATCCAGTGCTTATTGCTGTAGAAGCTCAGGCTTTTACACCAATTAACAGAATGGCTTCTTAACAGACCTCAGACCACTGCCCACCTCCCCAGGCATATATTCTCTTCTCCACTGTTAATAAAGGTCATCCCAACTGTGCTTTGCTGGACATACATGAAATACAGGGCCAGGAGTGTCCCATTTCTATATACACCAGTGGATTTCCAAGTGCTCAAAATTATTTTGTTAAATGTTTTCAGTTGTGGAATTTTTACATTTTATTTTTCCTCTTTTCAGAGCTAAAAATAGTTGATCAGTTTCGCAACTACCTAGGTCTAATCACTAAAATACTGCTCTACAAGGGTCAGTGATCCATGTTCATATGTTGAAATAAATATATATGGTCAACAAGTCCTGCCACCTGCTCTAGCGTGGGCTCCTCCCTCTCCACAGGTCCACAGGTCCTACCAGGAGCCTGCTTCAGCATGGGCTTCCCATGGGGTCATAGCCTCATTTGGGCACCCACCTGCTCTGTTGTTTCTTTGCATACTCTCACTCCTCTCTTCAGCTGCAATTGGTGTTGCACGGCAACAATTTCCCCTTCTTAAATATCTTATCCCAGAGGTGCTACCACTGTCGCTGATGGGCTCCATCTGGCCAGTGCTGGATCTGACTTTCACTGGGCTGGCATTGGTTCCATAGGACACAGGGGAAGCTTTTAGCAGCTTTTCACAGAAGCCACCCCTGTATCCTCCCCTGCTACCAAAACCTTGCCATGCAAACCCATTAGAGCTGTTCAAGCAAAATATCATTGCTAAAGCAAACTGAAAGTGTATTATCTTTTGCACAGACACTTTATGTGAGTTTTCAGAGCACCTACTAAAAGGAGGAGAAAGATTTATCTATTAATCCTACAAAAACCATAACATTTAAAAGACTATGTGGTTGCAGAACTGAGTAGACGATACAAAGCAACTATCATTAGCATAGCTAATAACAGTATCTTGCTGATGTATTCAACTTATTCAATTAAGGTAAATTAATATTTATGTGGTAGTTGAGAGTTTTAGATCTGTTGTCACATAAAGTTCTGTTTAAAAAAAATCATTAAATTTATATGTACAATCTGTAATCACCATATGGCCATTTACAGAAAGGAAAACTAATATGTTATTATGACTTCAGTTAGAAAAGAAAGTTTTCTGTATTAAACAGTTTAGCTTTCCCTAATACTACATAAATAAGATAGAAAATTCTAGAGGCAGAGACCAACTCATATTTCAATGAAGTCAATGAGAATTATTCAATTCAGTAGTCAAAGACTTCTCTTTAATTAGGTAAATCCTTAAAGCAGATGCACCTATATAACTGTTAGCATAGCTGAACATATAACTAAGTAATGTGTACTGTCACCTTGGATCCACACTCAGGTATAAAGTGATATAGAAAAGAGTCAAGCATTAATCAAGCAGATAACAGATCTCGTCATCCTAGTGGTTGCTTTGTTTTACTATCTTGTAATACAGTTGCATGATGAGTAACCTCAGCCCACGAAGACTGATGTATGAACATCACAAAAACCTATCTGCACTTCCTGACATACAGCTTTGCTATGCTTGATGCAGAACAGTAAGATTTGCCCTAAGGGCACTGATAGAATAAAATGTTGGAGAGACTCTCATTACTGGGAGTATTTTACCTAAGAATGCAGAAGCATTTAGTTTAGAAACTGATTTATAGATCCACAGTTTGCATCTTCATTTTTTGGGTCTTGTTAACTGATTGGCTACCTTTCTTTCTATCATACTTTTCTGATGGGCCAATAATGTATTTTAATGACAGTCAAGAGGACAAAAAGCACTTGTCCTGATTTCTCTTAACACTCAATCCACCAATATATTTTAGACTGTGCAGTGTAGGACAGCAAATATTTTTCAATCAAAATGTGGCACAGTTATGGAAAGGAACTTCAATATAAAAATTATTCCTAAATATTTTCTGTTTCACAGACTTTGATATGACAACTCTTGACTCAATCCTTTGAGCCTTTACAAATTTAGGAATAGGCCTTGCAAAGCTTTAGCAAGAATGAGATTATTGGTCAAGAAATTAATATCCTTTTGCCCTAATTTGAGTCCTACTAACAACAAATGACCTGGAGAAGGATATCACTAGACATTTGTATAAGTGGCACGGTGATATATTTTGATCCTTTTATTTTATTCTGCTGTGTACCTGGAACACTATATATTGCATATGTAACATAGAAGGTTTTTCATCTACCTGTGTATTTATATATTATTTATATTTCTTATTTTAAGAAAAGAGTCAGGCAGGTATTGTTGCTGTTTGGAGGAGTTAAGATGATGTACATTATTGGTACAGGCAGATTAAATGTCTAAAATAGTAAAGTATATTGAACCTCAATATTAAGTCTGAAAATTAATCCTTATTAAGTTTCAGTGAACACTATGCTTAACGAATCACACAGCTTCTTCATCCGTACAGCCGTCTCTCTAGGCATATACCAGCTCTAATAGGACAGCAGGACAATGCCCTCACACACCAGGTATAGGAAAAACACTCCTAATGCAGCTTTTCAGCCATCTCATGACACAGTCAGAAAAAATACAACAGCCCTTACCTATGCAGTCATTGCCTAAGGACCACAAGGACTGAAAAACATTATTCTAAAAGTCACAGTGAACACATCATATTTCTGTTGAAGCAGAAACTGAACCTGGTTTTCTCGAGTCATAGCCTCCATGATCTTTCAGTCTCTCATGTAAAGCTTTTATGTATTGCACTGTTTATTCTGTCCATTTAGGTTTATCATAACAATGCTTAATCAAAATTCACTTACAAGCACTTCTGTAACTGAACACTGAAAAAAGTTTTTATCATACAGTTATGATACTTAGTTGGATTGTTAATTTTGGTTAAGGTCTTCATTTCTCAGTTTACTAAATAAAGAATCAATTCAGTAATGCTGTTTTATTTGCTACTGAGTGTTGGTTTTATTTGCCAAATAACGTAAAATTAGATACTCATTATATCCGAATCCTTAATGCCAATTTCAATTGATCATATTATCTATTACTTTTTTTTTTAATATCTTATTTGAAATGAATTTTTTCAGCCTAACAGTGGAGGGCAGATCCTCTGAAGATCCTCCACCATTTCTGACGATAGGCATATTTGTATTAGAATGAGCAAATTGGATTTTCAAGTTCACAAGCAGACTACCAGATTCACAAGTATTTTTCCTAGACTAGCTTGATTTCAAGTGTTGCCTAGCTCCTGAAAATCCTGATGCCTTAGTATGTGACAAATTCTTACTACTGACTTATGGGATTTATTTATAAATTTATGTTTCCTTTCTTGTCTGTAGCTGAAAAACCTAACCAACTGCACTTCTGTAAATACAGAATAGCTTCACACATTTCAGAGATCTAATTTAGGATTGACTTAATTAACACAAGCAAATTAATAAATCAAGTTAGCAAAGGCCTACAATTTAATTTTTTTTTTTCATCTATTCATAGAGCATATCTGTAGTCAGAAGGGGAGAAACATCCACTCGGAAGTTCAAAACAATTTTGGGCTGATGATACTCAAGCTATTTTTCCCTCAATTGCTAAGCCCTCCATGTTCCTTTCAGGTTAAAACCAGGTGATGTGAATGAAAAACAGCATCTCACAGAGAAAGAATTACTGCTGCCGTACAGTGGGGCTCTGAGCAATCTGCCCTAGGTAGAGATGTCCCTACTTGTGTAGGGAGGTTGGACCAGATGACCTTTAGAGGTCCCTTCCAGCCTAAA
>JANIJG010011398.1:30109-42655 GCA_024611175.1 Megaceryle torquata
ACGAGACGTGCGGAAGGAAACCTACAGCGTCTAACGCACTAGAGGGAGAGGGGGGGGGGGGGGGGGGGGGGGGGGGGGGGAGGCAGAAAAAAGAACCTGTCACCATGAATGTACCTGTGTGCTCAATGAAGTTGGGATTAAAGATTCACTCATCCTGTACTGTTTTTATTTGTGTACAGGAGGACTTCGCTCATTGTTTGAAAGCCACCCAGAATGAGTAGATAGCACTAGTGAAATACTACAGTCCTACTCCCACACTCATGTCTTTTTAGTTGTTTAAGGCACATGTACTACTTAAAGCTGTCAGCTTTGCCTTCAGAAATTATGATTAGTTATCTTAACAGATGATGTTTGATTGGAACTAGTAAGCTTCAAGCCTAGATACACAATAAACAATTTATCAAAAGATAATTTAGAATCTAAATGCTGTGCAGAAGAAAGGCTATCTGCAATGTCGTTTATAAAATATTTAGAGGTAAAACCTGTTAAATATAACTACAGCATACCATGTGTTTGGTCTCCATCCCACCTTCATTGTAAGCCCCAGCAAAACCTCTCGGCTGTGTAATGAAGCAGGCATAACAATGCAAATATGCTCTCCTGATTTTAACCTCCAGCAGTCACTTTTACCTGCACAAAGCAAGGCTGTCCACGAGCCATCACCCTGAGACCTATTCCTGTTCCTTTTGACCATGAATCAATTGATGGCACAATCAACTGGCACAAGAAGACTATCTTCTGAGAATTACTTATATGCGTGCAAAATTTATGCATCCATTTGAGCATAACTTCTACAGAGCTTTCAACATGGTGCAAAGAAAGAAATATGGAGGCCTGTAGTACTAAAAATAATGTTGGAACGTAGCGTTAAAAAAAACCCGCAACTGTTTATGACACAGAGGCAAGCTATTCCAGCAAAATCTGAGTAGAGACAGAAAGCTAAGATCTCTTATTAGAAATTTTCTGTATTTTTCTGACCACTTAAGATGACTCTATCAACACTGCAGACCACTGAGACTGGTTCCAAATAATTTTTTTTTACAAAATAGAATATTTACATGCTCCAGAAAGCAATGAGCTTTCACAGTTTGAGTTCCTCTCATTTTCAGAGAATTTCTGCAAGTCAAAAGTAAAGCGCTAAATACTGATTTTATTTTCAGGCCCACACCACCACCACTTTGCACAGTCAGATGCACACTGAAGGCACAGCAGCATTAATACTTTAGTGTGCAGTCAGAAAAGGAAGGAGAAAAAGAATCTGAAATCTGAGGAAGTCTCAGCATACAGCTGTCTTCAGATATTAGCATAGAGAGTGAATACTCCACTATAATAGGGTGTTCACCAAGAGAAACACAATCAGAAGAAAAGCCAGTGCAGAGTTGTTTAAGGAAACATTTCTTACTATTCATGAATTTCCAGGTTCAGTGAGTTCCAGTATTATTATTTTTGCTGAGGTGATAGGAGGAGGAAGAGTATGCACAGAGGAATAGTCAGAAAGGGAAAATGCCTGGGTTATGAAGGGCTGCGTATAACCTTTTATCTCATTTACTCTCTGACGTTTCCATTTCCACATGGAAAGGAAATATATTCTGAATGGCTTTTAAAAATCAATTATGCAAGCATTTTTCAAGTTCTCTTGTGTGGAATACAGGTCAGGGCCCATGCTTTTGATCAAGACAATGGGAGCTAGTGCTTGGTGCTTTGCCAGACTATCTTTAAAGTCTCTTTAAAACGTTAATGTCACCCCTGAGGAGACTTTTTCCTTCACTCTGACTTACAGCTGCTATTATGTAAGTTGTTCTCTTGCATTTTCCTGTTCTATTCAAAATTCTTAGTACCTGTACAAATTATTATACTTGCTCTCCTCTATGGTTCTTCTAGATACTTAGATTTAAAGCAGTGACAGACTGTTGCCTGTGAAGGAATACTCTGTATGTTAAGCTCACTTCTAAGAGTAAAGTAAGATAAATCTGAGGTGCAGTATAAGTTCTCAGAACTAAATCATCAACACTTCCTACTTTGATGGGATATAGTGTTTGCAAGAAATTAGATAAAATATGTCATGGATGACATATGTAATAAGGTATTATAAATTACTGCTATCAATATTAACTGTTTAGGGAATATGGAACTTCAACATTTCATTAAACATCCTTTAGATTGGAATAAGAATTTTAAAGTACATATATTAAATGAATCGAACCTATATTTGGTATCTCATACATAATGTACACACTGCTCTCCTAGGGCTTTGAATCTGGGGTATCAGCCATCTTTTAGATTTGTTTTAAAAAGGTCCCCTTAAAAAAAGTCAGAAAACCCCTTATAATGTATCGGGGGGAAAGAAAAATAATTTAAAAGCAATTGACATTATATCCCTTTTTTGACAGTCATTTATGACACTGACTAGCTAACACAACCTGGATTTCTGTCCACAAGCCAGGAGACCAGAGCACCAGACAGACACTCCTGAACTCTGCACCAGACACTGTGGTGAATTTGCCGTGCATGTCACAAGGAATACAGACAGGCAGACAGCTTAAACATCCTGACAAAGACTCAGCATTTAAAAGAAACCCACTGCAAACAAGAACTTCCCACTTCTGCTCATAGTTTTCAATTCTACAGTTTTTTGGTTATCATTTTAAACGTGTCATGTAAGGTAGTTGCATTCTGATAATGAACTTGAGCCCCTCATGAAGATCGCTGCCTGGTTATATTCTCCAAGAAGGAAAGAAAGGTAGCAGAACTGCAACAATGACTTCAAAAGACTATGAGGCAGTGGAGAAATACGGAAACTTGCCCATATGTTTGCAAGAAACAGCCACAATCTCTGCACATTGAGCATACAGAAAATATCCATGATCCATGCTGCATTATCATAGTTTCTCTCATTACGAAATTCACTCTCTACATGTGGGAAGCCAAGATTATCATCCACACCATAAAATAATAAAACAAGAAATAAACAGAACACTACACACCACCCTTCTCTAATCTAGCAAATACGACCCCCAACACAGCCCTTCTGTGTGATGGGATCATTACCATTTGATTTCTCAAGCATTTAAACCAAAGGAATACTGGACCACTGATGTTATTTTTCACTTATAACACTTTATGTTATGTTTGTACACTGGATTGCTGATATTTACACATAGCACAGGCATGTCTGGAATCATTAATAGATTTACAAATTCTGGAAAAAAGTTTTAATCTTGGGATTTCAGGAACATTTGAACTCCAATACCCATGCATTAAGTGCAATACTCACCTCAATTCCTCCAGTCAGAGGAATAAATTCTAGGGAGTTGTTCACTAATAAATTTTATTTTATTTACTTAAGACTGTACCATGGTCTTTATTAACATCAGCTATATATTTGAAAAACTTTTCAGTGACAACCGAAAAACAATCCAAACCAAAAGGAACCCATTTGTTATGACAGAGAAATAGATGACTCCATATCTGATATTACAAACACACAAAAGGCTGGCCAAGATGTACACAGTAAATTGATAAAAGACCCAGAAGCATCATTATGTTGTGACATCTGGAGGAATAGAAGATTCTCCTTAACCGCAGTGGACAGTTTGCCCTATGAAAGTGAAATTTGGGTTTTGTTCTCACACATTTTGTTTGCACACGCTGAAACAAACTGAAATGCAACTTTGTTGTTTATAGGCCAAATGTGAACTGCCAACATATGATGAATGTGGAATGGATTTAATTGCTGTGCAATTATTGTTCACCTGAGAATCTGTCTGTAGATAACTATAGTTGGTGCTGAAGAACTGAGGGTTTTTTTTTTCCTCTACCAACTGTGGCATAGCTCCCTGTTAGCTTTCAGCAACTGATGAAATTTAGCATGTGACAAAAACAGTTTAGAGCAAGACACAATGTTGATTTGATGTCTTTCTTTAGCCTCCTTCAGTAACCTTTGTACCAAACTCAAGTCAGCTACCTGAACATTAGGCCCACGTAGGCTGCTCACTGTGTCTTAAGACATGCTGTGGAGGTGTACAGAGCTATTTTAAAAATCTGCAATTTTATAATTTTCCTAAATAACAGGGGAAAAGTTGAGAACATTACTAAAGCACTTAAAAACTCTAAAGGTTAAGTATCAGGAAAAAAAACTACCAGTGATCTTTCAAAGCCTACAATTTAAAGAGAAAATGATACCCTTTCAAAAGCAATTAAGCAAAATGTACAGAATTATGCAATTCTTCTACATTCATCTTTGCACCTGATTTAGACTTCTATATTACCGTAAGATATTTTTTCTTTTCATGAATAATATCTTTTAACAGATCAAGGATAATGTCTTTTATTAATATTTTAGAACTTTATTAAATTAAATAATTGTTCATATAGAACATATATTTCTTTATTTCAAACCCAAATGCTAATACATTTTAACCATTATTTTGTCACATGTCGTAATTTCCACTGTATCTCCTCCCATAGAAAGTTGGACCATCCTTCCAACCAACTCTCTGCCTGTAGTAGAAAAAGATGTAATTGTGAAGAGAAGCTGCAGAACAGCATGTCCTGCAGGATACATGTCTTAGTAGAGATACATACACACACACACACACACAAAATGAGGGACAAAAGGTCTTCCCTCATCATGCCTTTCCATTTAACACACTGGATCCAGCTACAATGACTGATCTTATTTTTGCCACTATAGTGTAACCACAAATGAATCATCCTGCAAAAGCTATCAAGTGTATTGAGATGGATTTTTACATGAAACCATGTCTCTCTATGTCTCATAAAACATGTTTTCCACAATTGCTACAGGATGAAGAGTATTAGCTTAACAGATTTTGCATTACGTAAAATAAAATTATGGCCATTGCAAAGTATAAATTTAAAGTGTTCAGGGTTTTGTTTTGTTTTGTTTTGTTTTTTAATTATTATTATTAAATGTAATGCTTAAATAAGGAATTATCTCACTAACTTAAAATACCTGCAGAACTTGCAAACACTGATTTTTTTATTATTTTTTTTTTTTTTTTAACATGGAGGTACAAATACCATCAAGTTAATCACAGATGTACTTTTTAAAGTAGATTTCAGGGTCTCAGAAGAATCAGTATCACAGATGGGTTTTAAACATCTCATTAATATACAGTCATATACAAATTAGGGACCAGGAAAGCACTCAAAATGTTGCCTCAAATATTTTTGAAGTTCTGTATTGTTAGCATCCTGCAAAAAAATAATTTAACAGTGCAGGATCAGAGTAGCTTCATGGTTTGAACTCTGTGGACAGAGAAGACATTAGAAAGCCCAAGAAAATACATTTGACTCCAGAAATAATTTGGAGTACAGACTAAAACATAAAAACTTATGTTCCTCACGTTGCTTAGCAATTTTGAATTAAACAAATTTTTATTTGGTATACTGCTGTCACATCAAACAGTATTAGTTTATAACAAGATGAGAGCACAGCAAAATGGCTGGAATGTTACACTACATCAAATGCCAGAGGAAATATGCTTTTTTTTCCTGTGCCTATACAGTTATCCAAAATGAAAAAAAAAAAAAATTATCACAGATGATGTTACTATACTGTTTATCTATTATTTAGAATAGCCAGTAACAAACAATGCATTAGTTTACAAAAGGTGAAGAGGATGATAGGGTGGGGCGGGGCATCATATTTAACATACAAAAGAGAGGTTGGCTTTCAGAACATCATGAGTACAGAACAGGCAGAACAACTGAGATATTAAATTCAAACATGCATCAAAAAGTAGTTTCTGAGCACTCTGTGGAACACCTCTTAGCAGGCTCTGCAGTTAGGAAGTTACATAAAATTCAGTAGAAGGTATTCTGTAATTGAAATCCTTGGAAAGCACTCAAATACTAAATCAATACATTTATTAACCCACAACTGTTTGACTCAACATCTAGAACTGGAGACAGGCAATCTGAAAGCTTCAACCTAACTTTTAGGTTAGCATTTGTCACAGTAACTACTACAGTGCCTCAGTTAAGTAACATGTAGTCCCACACAAAGTCATGTGTTCCAAGTTAAGAGAAATTCAAGAGGCATTCAGTATTGCTTAAACGTTCATTAATATCAAACATAAGAGCATTTATTTTGCCTTATTATGTGAAATTTGGCCAGCATTTAGAAAATTGGCTTGTAAAGAGAACCACTTTTGTACTTTCCCCTTAAAAATAAATCCAAAACTTCCCAGGTTAACCAAATTCACGAATAGATTTTCAGACCTGTTACTGAGTTAGTTGCCCCTTCCCACTCCAGCCATTCACCTCCTGAAAAATATGAATTTCAAATGCGGAGAGTTAAAAAGAGGAGGAAAAAAACATAGTGAAGCTAAAAGAGGTTAAAGTAACTAAAAGACTAAAAACTCAAAACTAAAATGTATTTTACATGACAGCATAAATTTTGAGGATATTCTTGATGAAATCTATTAAAAGTTCTGGAGAAAACTGCTCTGAATTCAGCTGTCATCAATTTGCTTCCTCATGGTGTATTACACTCACATAATTGCCCCAAGATTGATGGTTTAAGAAGCAGGCATCTTTTCACTGATGGCTGCTTCCTTTCTCTGAGGTTTGGAAATATAGACCGGACACATAAAATATAAATGTACATTTGACAGTTCAACCAGTGTGCTGGAAATGAACTAAAATCTTATAACCATAAAGAAATCGGCTATTTCAAGGCCTCAGTGTCTCTCAAGGATCCTCAGATGAGTGCAGAAGAAGAAATAGCTTCACATACTCAACAGCAAGAGACTGCTACCAAAGCTTCAACCTTCTTGCCAGCTGCTTACTCTGTCCCTGTCTCTGTAAAAGTCATGAAAGGGTTCCAATACGCACAAAGTAACAGATGCATCTCATACGCTCTTCCTAATAGCATAGTCTTCAACACAAAGTACTGGAAAGTTGAAAGAAAAGCTAGAAAGCTTTTTGTCCTCTACCACCTGAAAGCTGGGATGGGAAAGAAGGGATTAGTTTGATGTCTTACAAATAATAAAACATATAAATACTGAGGTCACAAAGACTGATCTAATTATGAAAAACACAAAACCAGGTATTTGCACAGTAGGGAAGCATAGCAAGGTTGTCCCAGATGGAGTGGTGGAGCACATTCTGTCACTTCACTTCAAGCATTTACTCATTCAGGCCTCAACAGAGTAACAGAATAAATTCAGGAATTTTCTCACGGTTTTTCTCTATATATTCTGTCTGGTGGTAATCTTCTATTTTTCTCAACACCTCCAGTGTTACAAGATCAGATTATCTGAGCATTCAGAGAGCAAAATAGAGTATTTATCTCTTAAACCTTCAACTTGCAAGATACTTTCTTCATTTCTTCAGAACATTTCCCAGCTGACCAGACACCAAGTAAGGTAGTTTTGCAGTCCTTCTGTAACTTTACTCTTTTTAGCTACCTAGTCACAAATTGGTAACACCAGCAACAGAACCAGTCATAAATGCTCAAAACTGAAACTCTACAGCAGCAAGCTCAAATTTTCACAGGAACAGAATTTTCTTGAAAGTTGATTAACTATTCCAACCAGTCACACTAATGAAGCTTTCAAAACAGCCTATTAAAATTCCAGTAAAAAGAAAGTGACTGACAGTAGAAACAAGTGAATAATAACCAAAAAGAAAATTAAAATCATGATACCCTAATTATTCCACCTCTGCATAGCAGTTGGAATTGCTTTCTTAAAATTCATTTCTCCTGGGAGCCTTTATGTGAACAAGAAAATTGTTCACAGTTAGAAACTGGAAAATAAAGAAGTGTTCTTTCTTCTTAATTTTTTCTACAGTAGCTTTAAAAAAGCCACAGCTTCAGAGTTAGGGGAGACAAGGGGGAATATGTCCCACTGATGCATTCTAAACTATAAAACTCACTTTTTTTCTTTTTCTTTTCTTAATTCATGGACAAGTATTATTACCTTTTTTTTTATCTAATGATTTTGGTGTTTTTGAACTAATTGTTCTACATGCTAAAAAAATGAAAAAAAAAATCTGAAGAACATTTCCAGTGCTCTTTTGTTTTGACTGAATTTTGAAACTTACATTGCATAGAGGAACACCTGCCTGGAAGATAAAAAGGGAACTGAACAAAAAGAAACAGCCAACAAATATTTATGGATGGCCAGAGGCAGCATAACATTAATAAATTCTAAGAGACTACATATGAACTAGATGATGGCATTAGCGGGTAATAAGCACAACTTCCTACATTGCTTTTATGTCACCATGAGAACACTTGACTTGTTCTCAGACCCTCCAAGAGCTAGCAGTTAATTCCTAATAATGCAGAAATGAAACAAGATGTGAGGGAGGCTCTTTAACCGACCCAGCTAATACACCTGTGAGAAACAGCAGCATTGGAAAGCTCTGAGGAAGTCCCATTTGATCTGAAGAGAAATTTTAATTTCCAAATCTCACCAAACTCATCATTAAGTCTAGTAAGAGGCAAAACAGTAAGAGATTGTTTGTATCATAGTACTATTACTATTGGGTGCTAGGCACTAGACATCATCAGTACAACCAAATCCCAAACACCTCAGAAAACAAATCTGTAGCCACTCAGATAATTCACTGCAAAATCAACACGTGCGAACTGGACATGTTTATTTCCAGTTTTCCCATGATACAAAATAATTGAAGTTTGAGATGCTCCTTTGATACAGTACAAAAATAATAGCAAGTTGGGACTGATCCCTAACAACGTATTATATTTAACTCGGAGTAATATCCTAAAAAGTAGGTGCTTCGTGCCTCAGCCATGAAAAAAAAGCCAAACTCTGACAGTCCAGGAAATAAAGATCAGGTAATTTCTATTTACATGAGGCCAAAACCTGAAGTATTGTTCTCGCCTCATTAAGCTGTTCTCTTTATTATTTTGGAGCATGACTAATATAATCTTTTTAATTCCTCTTCACTCTTCATCCACTACTTACAATTGTTAGAGAGATAGTGCATCATTTCTTATTCATAGCTAAACCCCAGAAAACAAATCCAATCAAAATCTCAGGTACATCCCCTCTTATCAGTGAGAGTATGTGGGGTTTCTGTGCAGGCTACATCCATAAAATCCTTATGGTAATGTTTTACTTATGTTCAAATTTGCTCAAGATAATTACCAAATCAATCATCACGAAATACCTTTGAATCCAACTACGTTTCAGGAAAGACAGCAGTAACAGTAAGCGCTTTCCTATGACAGGCTGTTATTCCACTCCATTTTCCCACTTTATTTAGATGCTGGATTTCTAAAAGAGCAACTTCAAAGTACTGCATTTCTTAAAAGTGTGAATTATTAATAGCAACATGGTTACATTCCTGTGCATTATTCATCTATTCCCACTAACTATTTGTGCTTCTGAAAATCCTTCTCCTCCTTTTCAGCTGAACCAAGGCTCCAAGAGCAATGCATTGGTAGCTGCTGAACAGACAGCAGCACCTGCTTTTAGTATTACAGCACCAGCAAATTGCAGTGCGAAACATTTTATCTGAAAAATCCTTGCTTTTGCATATTAGAAAAGTAGTGATTGTAGTTATTTTGTAAAATGTTGATCCTTAAGCACATTTATTCCTCTTTCCTCAATTTGATTCCTCCCTTAGTAAGTATAGTCCTCAAATGCTGTCCCCCTGCATCCCACGTCTCCCATATCCATAAGTCAGGGACTCCTCAGCCAGCAACGTGCTGTAGAGAGCTGCTGACGTAGACCCACAGCTTTTATACCTTCTTGAGTTTCCTTATGCTTTGGTGCTAGACACACTACCTACCAATTGTACTCAGGGGCCTAGATGGCTTCTCATGAAGCTTGCAGTTTGTCTCAGAATTTGTGCTGACTCTGGGTATAGACCTAACTACACCATAATGATGCATCTATAAAAACGTAACCAGGAACAGCTATTCAGGTCTAAATATTTTTAAGAAAGAAATGTATTTTCTGGTGAATGAAGACTTGTTTAAAAAAAAAGTTTTAGATATTTAGGGTCAGCATTTTAAAGTACTGGAATACACTGAATTCTAACACCTTGAAAACACCATTAGGTGCCTAACTCCTAATAATTACTGCATTGTTAGATACCCAAGCATGACTAAAAGCCCTGACAGAGTACTCATCTTTGTCTCTGAAAAATGTTTGGGTTTTTTTTTTTTTTTTTTTTAAATCTGATCACAAGTGATTCAAAGCACCTCAAGTGCGACAGTGTTCAGTGGAATTTTACCTAAATAGCTTTGAAACGACAACCTTCCTCTGCAAACGATCAGCCTTCAGAGATGTACAAGTGTTTATGGAATGCTTAATATGCATCAAAAGCAATTAAAAAAAAGGATATAAAAATATATACATGCATCTCTCATATATATCTTTAAATGTGTCAACAAAATGGAAGTTGTCCACAAAAGGGTATTTAGCTCCTGAAGCCTCTCAAAATCCAGCAATACATTTTATCACATTTCAACTTTAGGTATGATTTCAGTATAAAACCAGGAACATTTTATGTGAGAGTAAGTGGTAATGCATATGTCTTGCACTTTTCTCTCAGCTGAAAGATTGATCCCTGCAGATAATTCAGACATAGAGATTTTGAATTCAGGTGGTACCTGAATTTCTCCATCTGAAGCATTTGGCTCTATGCACGCTGAAATAAATCATTTTTCACACATTCACAGGAAAGTCACTTTCTTTGACATTTGAATATCATGTCTCTATGAGTTACTTTGTCCCCTTTCTATTAGCAAGTGACTTTGAAATCAATAGTCAGTGCTGAAGCTGATGCTGCTGACATGGCTTTCTGTAAAGAGGGTTCTGTTGAGATACGTGCAAATCCCTGGTGTACAGGGGGTGGTGTACTTCAGCATAACCAGCTGATTAGCACTGGAAACATGCAGAAGACGGTTCAATATTCTCAGTCTGCTTTCACTACCTGGAACTGTTTTATCAATCATCCATCCATCTACCCACCTATCATTTCTCCACGTCTGCATCATTACTCACCTTGCTCTATCTTTTTATTTACTTTTTTGTTCTTTAAAAATTCCTCCCTATAATCTCTCAACTCATTCATAAATTTTGGAAATTGTTAGGGTTGCCTGCTTCTCCCAGCATTTTCAGTGTTTAACCCCCTTTGCTCTTTTGTTGCTATTTTCTCATGCTATTACGTTACTTCTAGAACAGCCACACAGAAAAGGAAGCTAATGGACTGACACAAACTTAATTCATTAAAAGTTCTAAATCCACTGGCTCAAGGAAGAAGAATGATAAAAGAATGCAAATATTATATACATCAGACCTTCTGACTTAGAAAGGCATATTATTGAAGTTACTAAACAAACAAGCAGGAGCAAGATAGTTTTTGAGCAAGAGTAATGCCACTGAAGCACACAAGCAGTGAATAGAATATGACATTTCAAAGATTTTCTAACTCCTGAGCTTGCCATCATCACTGTAGTTATTTGGAGCATATGTGACTAGCTACAGTGCTTCAGTAACTGTGATGTACTTATGAATTTTTAAAGGCAGATTTGAGAGAGCTTGTTTGCTTTGTGCATCCTTCTTGAGCTACTGGCACTACACAGAAATCCAGAAAGAATCACAGCCAAGAAGCAAGAAAACCCATGCATCTTCTTGTCCTATGTCATTACTAAAGAAACAAACAAAACCCATCTGGCAATCTGTTGTTCAAAAAATCATACAGGATGCTCTTCAAATTACAGTTTCTTTTCCTGAGTTGCTGAGATGGAATCTAGTTCAGCAAGCTTTTATGGTTTCTTTTTTTCCCCTCAAGAGACCACACCTTTAAGCAATTACATCATAGATGTTACTATTTGTCTGATATTTGTATATTAGAGATGACTAAAAAGGATAACTAAGATACCAGCTTCTTTAAAGCCCCATTTAAAATAAATGGAGTGTGAATTAAACTGTGACCTCACCAGTGAGACAAATGAACAATACTTCCCTTAAGTCATCACACTGGCTTCAAGCCCTCACAAGCCAGATGATAACCCAAATTGAAGCAGATTCAGAATCTCATTCTGAGAAAACAGTGATAAATTTGCATTCATTGAGGTTCACAGTTGTTAAAACATATTGCTGTACAGTGTAGCTTAGTGTTGAGTTACATTTGTCTCTGATAAATAATCTACTGTAACATATGCTTTAAGATACAGATAATTGAACTAATTCTAGAATTAACTTGGTAAAGGCAACTTAAGATTTGTACATGGGTAACCCCATGTATGGTGCTTTCTGAAAATATCATTCAATTTCTGACTCAAACCAACATAAACACTCCAGTTTAGACAGACGCAAACAGAAAATACATCTCTGTGTTGCTCAGCAAGCTTGTGAGTTTAGAATAGCTAATTTCAGCTATCATAGTATGTCTAAAATATCAATAGCCATTTTTTCCCCTTACTTTACGGGGGGGGGGGGGGGGGGGGGGCCAAAAAACACATCTTTTTTCTTCCAATTTTACCCCGCGGGCTCCTTTGCTCCCTTTTAGTTCAAGTGGTTTTTAACCTTTTTT
>JANIJG010011398.1:42665-60192 GCA_024611175.1 Megaceryle torquata
ATCTCATCGTCGCTACTTAGCCCGGTGATGTCCACCACGCGGAGGCTGGCAGGACCGTGCGGGGGGGTACGAACGACACATCATTTTTCTTCCAATTCTACCTAGCTGGCTGCATTGCCTACTGTTAGTTCAGATGATGTTTCAACTTCTTATGGTTGTTGGAGTTGTAGAATATCCTTAATCATAAAGCATGTTGACTACTGCTAATTTTGTTACAAAACTTTTAAGCAAAATCTGCCATATTGAAACTACTACTACAGATATTGTTTTATTTATCATCCTCACTGAGTAGATTTTCAAAACAACAAAAAAAGCAGAATAAACCAACCAAAATATGAAGGCAGAACTAGAACCTGCAGTTTTGTGGTGATAGCCTATGAAATATAAATGGTAAAAAGAGAGTTCTAAAGAAACTCAGCGTTGGCAGGAGTTGCCTATTTTATCAGGTCCTCACCAAGGAAGTTTTGAAAAGCTTTGGAATAGGTACAATGTTTTTCCACAGATAATACTATCTTGAACTATACTTAAATCTGAATGTGGGAAGCTAATGCCCAGACATCTTACCACAGCATCATCATCTGTAGACAGATAGCAGTTATATGACAAACCAAAAATTGCTGATTTCTTTTCATTTCTCATTTCAAATATTCATTCAATGAAAAAGAAACAACTTATTTCTACAGCACTCATGCACCTGCATAATATAAGGTTTAACATGGCATTAATGATTATTTTCAATGAAGCTCTGTATTATATTAAAGTTATGGCCCACACAGTATAGTTTGGAATAAAAAGACCTATTATGGGCCCTTCTATGGTGTCTGATTGAAAAAAGTGCATCTTAAGTTGTGCAATTGTACCAGGCAACAAAAATATAGGAGCAAATACAGCCAGGTAAGCCTCATTAAAAATTGGGCCTTGCTTTTCAGTGCCCTGAAAGAGCATTATAAATGGCAATACTCAAATATGGTATCATTTTAAGGGAGTGTATTAACAGCTACATTGCTTTCAGCGTCAAGATGAGGATAGCTTTGAAATTTTCAGTACATGTTAGTGCTCCTTGGAATGTAAATGAAAGAGCTGGCCCTAAAAATTCCTTTACTCATGCTCACATGGAATCCTGGCCTTTCTGCTGGGGAGAACAACAGCAAGGAGTCACAGTCTCTCACAAATTTTTGTATGACAGAATTGCTTATTAATTTCAGCAGTCTCTTTGGATTATTAAACTTACTAGGTCTACTGGTGCCACTTAAGCATCAAACATCCTTGGAGAATTCTCCTCCATGAGTATCTTAATTACAAGTCCAAGTTTCTGAATACTAAAAACTCTGGAGTAATATAAAGAAAAGTGCTCTTTATGAGCCCTCATTTAAATTCACAAGTTAAATGCAAATTAAATTCATGAGTTGTTTCATAAAGAATGCAGGTCATAAAGATCTTAAAATTGGAATAAAACAACAATAACCCAAAAGCTCTACTCTACACAGCAGAGGTCTGCTAAGTAGCTCAAAGCAGTTTAACAAAGAGCAGTTAAGAGATGTAACAAGTACCCCCTTGAAGGGAGAATCCATCTAAACCGTGTTTCAAACTTCAGATGTCTAATATATAAAATGAAGCAAAATATTTATTACTGATCACAACTCCAGATCTAGATCCCTTGTGGAGCTAAATCAGCACTCTCATCAAACACATAACGTCTTAAAGTTGCTGAACTCCCTCCTGCCCCAATGCACATCTTGAATGGGAAGCATGAGATGAAGCCCAAATTAGCTAATCTGCAGTCCATATTCTGAAAACTCATACACCATGCTAAAAGAAACTTAATTTTAAGGCATGAACATCTTGAATGCTTTCATTAAAAAGAACAACAACTATCAATAAAAGCATCCATCAGAGTACACAGGAAATTGCAGCCTGTGTATCTAGACTGAAGTCCTAGACATGTAAAAGTTTAAGCATCATAATTGCCTTAACCTGCAACCTAAACATAGTTTTTACTTTCTGTCAGGCCAGAAACATTCAAATCTACTCACCATAAAGTATCTATTAAAAGAAGAGATTCTTAGAAATTAGGTTGCCTTTCCTCCCAAAGGATCTAGTCTTCCAATAGAGCTCCCTAATAAGCAATTGCTTTGCACCAGTCCTGTACCCATTACAGAAAACAGAGTCCACCATACAGTTATTCTGTACTTTTATGTTCTGCATTTAAAAGATTGCTGTTCAATTGTGATTGAGATCAAATACCAAATCCTAATGAGCTGTCTTTCCCTGAAATTAAGCAGCTACAAATTTTCCATGGAGATGATCTTTGTGCTCATCAACATTAGCTGATTCTTATTTCTCCTTCCTGAATAACTATTTATAATCTAGCAGTTTTAAGCAAAACTGTATATTAATGACTGAGGACAGAGATTTTTCTTTTCTAAAGGGTAGTCAGGAAAAAAATAGTAAATACAAAACATTTTTTCCTTTTTCCTTTTCCTTCAGAGGCCATAGGCTGCATCACCCTTGAAGAGGTAAGAAGCATAAAGATATATATTTAATTTTTTTTTTTTTTTAATCTTTCAGAATATTACTGAGCAAAGTAATTTCAGAAAAAGCAGTTTCTGCCACAGTGGAGGTTAAAAATAGCCACAAAATACTATACAGATGGTTCAACAGATCTAACACTATTGTGCAGAGACAGATTAGTCTACCTCTGAAACAATTTTGATAGGCATACCTTCAGATACAGGCAGAAGAATAAAAATTGTGGGACCAAAGAAGAATGAGATGCAATGTGTCTTTGTAACACTACGCAGAGCTCTACTGCAGCTTTTGACTCTGCATACACAATCTGAACGAAGAGCAAGACAAAACCATGGTGGCACATTATAACAGCAGCCTCCTTCTGTGAACACCCCCTCACCCTGTCAAGAGGGGAAAAAAGAAATAACAACCCAGAACTCTAACCAGAGACAAATCCTTGGGATACAAATGCTTTTCTTCTCTTTTCTCCTCCCTGCTAAGACACCCCAAAGACTAGAGAACTATTCTTTCAAGCCCTATGAAAACAGCTTTGGCAGTTGTCTTCTCAGGTAGAACAAAGTGCTGAGTAGATAAGGAAACAAAATGCTCTCTAGCCCATTCTATCTCCCCATTTTAAAAGTTACTTCTCTTCAGCAAGTGAGTTTGAATATTATGTTACCTGGCAATAGGTACAGGCTCTGTTTCTAAAAATGTTAGAACTCATTTTTATTTTTTTTCAAGAACTATTATCTTTGTTGATTTCTGTCTTTTAATATGACTGAGAATTCACATAAAAATAATACCCTTTCAATCCCCACCAAAGAAATGAAGCTTGGTCTTAATGCAAGTGAAGCATACAAAGCACAGCTGTGATGGGCAGTTGGCCATTTCATGAGGATTACCACTGATTCTGTAAAGGGAATTTAGGGCACTGGTTTGTGAGCAGCTAGAAAACAGTGCATTTAGTCAAAATCTCAGCTACAGTAAGTTAGAAATGACAGTAACTGAAATGTTAAATTTAAAGCAGGAAAATTATATAAAAATACCAATTTCAAAAATACCAATTTCAAAAATACTACAGAAAATGACATGATGCTCTCTGCTGCTGAGACATCAGCACCTATGAACTCTAAAAGTATCAGGTTCTCAGCTTCTTTGAAATACCTCATGATTAGATGATGAGTTCTTGATTATGATTTCTCTGCTTAGTTTCTCTGTAGCCTATTGCCCCAGATTTCACATTGTCGTCCCCCATCTCTAATAGCTGTAGGTTGAGAAAAGCAGAGATCAAACTCATTCACGTAGGTATAGCACACATCATACCACACGTGAGACATTCGGGAAAGCGATACATGTACCAGTCTATGCTGTACAGGCCCCATAACAGAGCATTCTCTCTCTTCCAAAGCCTTATAACTGACAAGGCACCTTAATTGGGATTACTTCAGTAATAAGAGAAACAACCATCTACTTCTCAGTAAATAACTGGCAAAACCCACTAGGTTATTATAAAATTTTATGACTATTACAAACCTGTAATTTCATAAGTCACATGGTGTAGCTTGGTTTCAAGCAACTAAATATCTTCCTTGAACTTGAACATAATGAAGTTAGTTTTGGGGTGGGTTTTTTTTAAGTTTATTACAGAACAGCTGAATAGCTCCTGAATAGCCTTGACAGGGACTCTGGACCTTGTTAATCAGTGGCTCCATCACCTGATGCTTTTATAAACAAATCCATGACAACTGAAAAGAAGGGTTTTTTGTTGTTGTTTTTCTGGGTTTTTTTTTTTTTGTTTGTTTTTTTGTTTTTGTTTGGTTTTTTTTGTTGGTTTTTTTTTTTTTACTAGTGAATTAACTTTGAACCTGACTAGACTAGACATTTTACAATTTGAAACAGCACCACTCGGTACTGCACACAAGATAGGCACTAACTGCAAAACCTTTACAGCAATGAACTAAATTTATTATGGAATTACCAGAATGGAATAAGTGTTATGAATTATTTATTTTCCACTAACCGTTCAAAGAGAACTTGAATGAGGCAAAATCCAATAAGTGAACCCATGATTTATGTATGAAGCATAACATATTAAGTCATAACTTATGGCATACTGTACTCTACAGAAAGTGTTTGTTAACAACTAAAGCAACAGAATGAGTGCAAAGTGGTGCTCATAATGAAAGAAAACTTGGTTTCATCTTATCTGTCAAAGATTTTAGAGAGGGGAAAAAATAGTAAAAATATCAGGAAAAAAATAAAGTTTGTTCTGAGACTTAAATATTTTTCTATCATGAATGCAATAAAGGTTTTGTAGCAATGGTAATCGCAAATGAAAAATTTACCTTTGTATCTGATGACCAGCAAAAGCTTTTGTTTAGCAATGAAAAGCTCCAAACAGCCAGACAGATTGCAGCAAAGCAGAATTAGCACTTGTAAAGCCAGAGCCTCCCTCACAATTACAGCTATTATTCTTTCTCAAGATTTATACTCTTGACAATAGCACGATATGAAGCCTAAAACCAGAAACAAACCCAGCTGAAGCAAACTCCAGAGGGTGAACGACCTCTCCACCACATCACACGTGGACACCACTAATATCACCTGTGCCACGAGTGAAAACAACGAAGCAGCACCGTTTCTTTCGCAGGGAAAAAAACTTCCCCGCCGCGGGACAGGGTAACTGGGGCCGGGCCAGGACCAGGTGCCCTCGGCCCCACCAGCCGCTGGACGCGGACAGCGGCTCGCCCCATCGGCCGTCCCTCCCCGGGCGCCGCAGCCTCATCGCTTCAAAAGCGGTGAAAGATCCGAGAGCATCCACACACCCCTGGTGTAGCTCCCGGGCCGCCAGCTCCGCACACGGACAGTCCGCACACTGCAGCCAACCCCGCACACGGACACGTGTGTAGCTCGGGCACGCACACACGATGCACTTGGCACCTCCTGGGGCGTATCTCGCGTGGAAACCGTAGCAGGGACCCGCATCCACGGGAGGCAGCGTGTGCGTTCTCTCCCTTACCGAGCACCTGCACAGTGGGCTGCGGCGCCGGTGCCGCCCCGATGACCGCCGGGTGGGGGACAGTGGGGCTTCTACTGACCTTTCTGCTGCTTAAAGGACTGGATGGAGCCCGAATGGTGAACCATCTTGGCGGACGGCAGGCTGCCAGCCCGCCGGCTGCAGCGGCGGCGGGGCGGGAACCTAGCAGTACGGCCTGGCCCGCCCCGGCCCGGCTCGTCCCGCCCCAGCCCGGCCTGCAGACCGCGGCGCCGCCGTCGCTCTGGCAACGGACGGAGCGGCCCGGCGCGCAGCGGACGCCGCGTGAATGGCGCCGGCAGCAGCCAAACCGGGAAGGACGGTAACGTGGGTCCCCGGTGCCGAGGGGCGGGCTCGGAACCGGTGGCTTCCCCCCTCCCCCGGAGAAGGGGAACTGAGGCAGCTCGGGCTGCGCCCGTAAGTCCTCAGAGGAACCCGAGCCCGGCGTCGCTCGAAAATCCGCCATCGGGCTGGCTTTATTATTCCTATTTCTTTCCTGTAACCCTTGTCTCCCTTTAAAAGACATCATCTCGTACTGGTCAGCTAAAAGGACGCTAAGTAGAACGTGCTAAGTATAAAATCCTTTACACAGTGATAAGTGCATTTACATCTAGGAATTGTGTATCGTAAGTTTGTATTTTAGTCTCTCCATCCCCGTTGTCACACCATAAACCTGTGTTTCATCACCAACATTTTTTCCCATACATGTTATAAAAACTAATCTTACTAGAGACAGCTTTTTACAAAAAGACACTAACTTGCACATTCAAGGCCTGATGTGGCCTTACTATGCTATTTGTGTTATAATTTACCTTTTCTCTGCAGTCTATGCCAAGGGGCTCATTCCAGATGATAAAAGATTCAAATTTATAAGGCTTTAATTTCTTTCCCTGTGTCCATCTGCTCACATTTTTCACTCTGGATTAAGTTCTCTCTGGAGTAAATTCAACTCCTGTAGAATGTTTTGGGTTTAATTTTCTTACCAAATCAATCTGGTTTTCCTATCCTCCTAAATTCAGTCAGTCCAATATTCCAGCCCCCATGTAAAAGTATCTATCTCTTTATTTCTCATTTAGGGATATACACATTATTTATTCAACAGAAGTTAAATAAATCACCTATTTTTACCTCTGCAGCTAGTGGCAAAATCTGTATCATTCCTTCAACGTTTTTGGCTCCATTTGTTTGCTAGAAAACATATTGGAGATTTCCTCCAACAGTAAAGCAAAGCTGGAATTTTCCTGTAGTTGACTTGGGTTTGTAGTATCTGCTCAAAAAATTATGATTGCCAGTCTGTATTTTAAAGTTGTACTACTTTGTCTATATCAGTTTGGTTAACCACAATGGGGCTTTAACTTTTCTCTTTTTTTGTATAAGGATGTTTTCCCACTAAGAAAGCATACTGAACAGCCATATGTAAAGCCATATATCCCTACAAGGGCTCTTACAGGTAAGTGGGTAAATTAACAATTGCGTCCTAACCAGGGAGATACCCTCCACCACTTTTTTCTAGGCTATGCCAGACATTGCTCTTACATAACATGCATCTGCCACATCCAACTATTACCATAAGGGGAAAAAAAATAACCTTACCTCCTCAGGAGAGCTGACCAAATTTTGTTTCCATTTGGAACATTTGCAGAAGTTTTGTTGTCAGTTAGTTTAGGAAAAGATGCAGCAGCTATGGTGCTATGAGGACATGACCCTACTCATTTTTTCAGTCTCTGGTGGCTTTCTGAACACTGAAAGTAATAGATGAGGCCTTCCTCTGCACTGCTGCACTTTCAGGAAAACTACCGGGAACAGCTTTTCCTGCTGAGAGACAGTACTGTAGATGTTGTATGGCAGAAAAAGGCAAGTAGAAATGTAAGACCAGGGTTATATTAGAATCACAGAATTGTTATGGTTGGAAGGGACCTTAAAAGTCATCTAGTTTCAACCCCCTGCCAATGTCAGTGACACCTCCCACTAGAGCAGGTTGCTCAGAGCCCCATCCAGCCTGGTCTTAAAAATCCCCAAGGATGGGGTTTCAAGTGGAGACCAGCCAGTCTGGCTTGTTGATAAACAAATGCTGGAAAACCAGAAGCAAGCCAAAAGAAGTAGAATCAAGTCCTTATTGTTTACTTCCAAGCTTTAATGTAGATGTTAGAATGGATAAGTAGGTATTAAACCCAAATCTATAGTCAGCATTTGAGAGTCACCGGGGGGAGGGGCGGGGGGACTAAGTATAATACGAACTATAAAATTAGTAGTTATTAATCATATGTAGTGTGCAAAGAGCAAGTGTAGTTCTTTCACTTTAATGGTCTAAACCTTTGCAAAGTTCTAGGCCAGAGCTATTTCTTGAAGAGATCTTGGCTGACACCTTTGACTTGCATATGAAGTAGAAGAGCAGCAACAGTTATGCTCCCTTTCTTTACCAGAGATTAAAAGAGAGGACCATTATCTTCTCTTTTATGATAACAATCTACAAAAGTAAGAGGGGAGAAAAAGGTGCTGATGAGTAAAATTACAGCCTAAAGAGGTTATCTCACATGCTCTTGGAAAAGAGGCTGTCAGCTGCCTGGCACTCAGGGCAATCCATCTAATTTCTGGTCCATGATCCTTCATGGAGAGTTACAGATCTTCTGAATTCAAACAGATTTGTCTGACCCTATTGAGATGGTGGAGAGAGAAAGCCAGGCTCAAGTAGCGTTCAGAAATCCAGCAGAACAATTAAATTCTGAGAACCAAAGTGTGTGCATTTTTCTACTTGTTTCTTAATGATAAAGCTCTATTATTACAGGTAGATAGTGCAGATGCATGGAACTACAGATATGACAGCTGGAGGTAAGGTCTGCAAAGACAAAAAAGAAATCTCTATAAACATGTTTCAAATTAAATCCTTCACATTGTCAACTGAAATAAGCTTGACATCTGTAAAATGAGACAATATGAGAATCTGGAAAGGTAGTTCTTCAGTAAGGAGGAATTGGACCAGTTTAACACTATTTTTAGAGTGCAGACCACATAACAAATACAAATTGCTGGCACAAGCTACATTGACTCTGAAACTTATTCAAATAAAAATCTACCCTCACTTACTGTCTAATGAATAGTCTTATATTTTGAAATCATTAGTTATATTAAGCTACGTCTCATCTCTCTGTAACACTTTATAAGCTTTTCTAAAATAGATCAAAACTCTGGATTTAGTGAAGAGGTCAGGCTCAAACACAACTAGACTTAAACCTTTTATCTCTACAGAAGCTTGAGGTTGGTGAAATGAGTGAAAGGCTTAAGGCTGATGGATCTGCACATCTTACTGAGTTTTTGCTCAGATTTTAGACATTACTTTGACGTTATCTCAGATGGATAGATATCCACACCTTTGTCATGAGATATAGTCCTTCTCAGGAGAGATTAGAAGATAAGATTTGCTATTGTGTTCTAGCATAATACACGTAGCTCCATTCATATCTGTATTACTTGGGATCTGCAAAAATTTTGCCTGGTAAGAGCAGGAGGACCGAGTCTCCAGATTTACTATCTATTAGGAAGGTGATTTGCTACTAAAACAGGCTATGAGAAGTGTTTTAAATTAATTTTTTTACTTACACAGTGCTTTTCAGAAGGTCACATTAAGTAGAACCTCAAATTAAAACCTAATTAGCCTGTGATAAATGGCATGTGCCAATTATTTCTTTAAGAAATATAACCTTCTCAAGCATTAATTATAGCCAGCTGTTAACTATGGCCAAGAAAGAAAGCTAAATGTACTCCTAAAGAAACTCATGAGGTTCAGTGAGTGCAAAATTCTGCACCTGAAAAAACCCCATACATCGATTCAGGCTGAGCAGCAGCTCTGATGGGAAAGACCTGAAGGTTATGGGAAACACCAGCTTGAATACCAACCAACTGTGTACTTGCATCACAAATAAAGCAAGCTATAGGAGAAATGTAGCCAGCAGATCAAAGGGTTATTAATCTCATTTACTTGGCATGACTGTAGCTGCACCTGCAATTTTGTGTCTAGCTTTCCAGTCTCACATCCTCTCAATTCAAGAAAGATGTTGGAAAATGGAGAAGGTCCATTAAAGGGCTACCCAAAATGGTCAGGAGACTATAGTGTGTAAACTGTGTGAAGCTGAAGATACTGGGTTTATTTAATCTGAAAAAATAAGGAGTTCCAGCAGCCTTCAACTACTTGAAAGTCTCTGAGAAAGATCACAGGACCAAACTTTTTTTAGTGCTAAATTATCAGACTAGTGACAATAGCTACACATGATGGCAAGTCACCTTCAGATTGAACACTAAGTTTTTACAACATATTGGTAATGCACCAACAGAACAGGTTACCCTTGAAGTAATGAAATCTATATCCCTGAAGGTTTTAAAAATTTGCCTTGACCAAGCTATGTCTGACCCAGTTTGGTGATGATGATGGTTAATCTTCAGAACAGGAGGTTGGATGGGATAACCTTCAACGGTTGTAATAGAGGATGTAATAAAAGGCAGATGCAAGACCGTTAGAACCAGACTAATTCAAACAAGGGGGAAGGCACATACTTTTGAATTGTTATTAAAACAAACCATAAAGTTCTATTATTTTTTCATATCTGTAATAAATTACTTGGTTGAATATCTGCTTATGCAGCTCATGAAAGCACAAAATAGCAAGATGATATTAAAGGGCCTATAATATAAATTCACAATTAAATGCTCCTTTTCAAATATACCAATTTCTAAAAATCTTGCAAAGTACAATTTCTAAAAAATTGCAAAACAACTTCTGATATCAGGGTGATTCCTCAGTTTAATATGTTGTCTAAGGGCACTAAATGTTTACAGCAGCACCCAAAACTATTGATTTTATGTAATACATTTAAATAGTATGAAAAATTAATATTTACATGATTGTCAAGTCCATATCCTTCAAGGACAGTTCCATACTATTGAAAGGTCTGCAATGCAAAATTCAACTTGCTCAATATCTGCAGTAAAACTGTTTGCAAATATTCTGATGTTACTGAAGACAATGAGAATTTTGCCATGGATACTAGCATGATGAGGAGGCCCTTCTCTAGCTCAAATAAAGCTGACAGTCACTTTGGAGAAGGTCTAGAAAGCAGATTATGTAGCATGCTAATATGTGTAGTAGATTAATTAAAAAATTGAACATTTCTACTAAGATTTTACTTTGTGCTGCTAAGACACACTTGAAATCTCACAGATTTCCATATTTTAATATTTCATTTCTATGGCATTTTTATAGACTTTTCTCTCTGGCTACATGAAAATTTTCTTACATCCATGGAATTGCCTATGTTTTCTGGCTGGTACTGTTTGGGCCTTGATTCTGTAGCAAATTGTAACTGCATGCATATTTTTAAGCTTGTGTTTTATAGATGCATGTTCACATCCTCATTATTTCCCTGAATAGAGTTACTTTACCAGTTTTGTCCTTAAGTTATCCCTCTAACACAAGAAACAGAAAGAAACTTACAGTTCATATGATTAGGAAAATTTTATTTCCCTCAGCAAAGAAGCCCAATTTTATTCTAAAATATTTAGGCCAAAAATGCCAAACTGGAATTCTAAGGAGTTGAGCATTCTCATGCCTGGTATACACTGGAATCCTTGGAACACACCCATACTGATGGTGAAATGCCAGTTTGCTAACAAAACCTTCTAAAATAATTGAAAGAGATTATCAAGAAAGCACTAATGTAAAGAAATGGTTGAAGAGGAGAAACCAGAATTATAATAGCAGCATCCATTATACACACCTGTATAATGTCCGTATTTTCCAGGTAGGCAACAATCTAGTCATAGTTTTCTATTATACATCTCAGTTTTCTTATTTCATTTTTCATCCGAAGCAAACAGCAAGAAAGATTGTTATCCAGTTCTCAGTACCAACTATCAAACTGCTGCCATATAATTTCATTTCTGATTAGCAGCCTAATTTGTCAAGCAAAGAAGGAAATAATCTCATAGACTAAAAAAAAAAAATCAATTATGAAATTATCTGTCATCCAATTTATGTTTCCACTGTATAGGACATACTCTGCAAATCTCTGCATCTTTTCTTTAGTGCAATGTTCTTATCATAGGAGCCTCAATAATGATGGTAGAAACTTTTAAAAACAAGACATTAAGGTAGTCCTTAGCTGTATAGCCTAAATATACCAAAAAAACAAACAAACAAACAAACAAACAAAAAAAATTTAGGCATTTGTTCCTAGATTTACCATTATTTCCTGGGTCAACAGCTCCTTGCTTTAGGTATTAACCCCCTACTACTGCTTAGTGCATTTCAAACAGCCAAGTCTTTCATCATCTCTAAGCTAGTTCTGTTTAGAACCTATTAGTTCTTACTTTTTGGATTTCTTTGGCCACATACCCGCTCTTTTTCCCAACTACATTCCCCACCCCAAATAAAACAAAAGCAAGCAAGCAAGCAAGCAAACAAACAAACCAAAACAAACAAAAAACACAAACAACCAAACACACACACACACACACACATCCCCCGTCCCCCCCAGAAAACCCAAACAAACAAACCATACCACCACCACCACCAAAAAAACCAAGGAAAAGCACCTTACAAACTATTAAAAGGAACATCAAGAAAAGGTGAAACAGGAGAGGAACGAGCACGGTTTATAAGCATAGCCAGCCACTTACTATGTAGAATCTCTACCTGCATGTCATTTGGCTATTTCCACACACATTAATATGGAAACAGCATGGTAACAATGTGTGACCTTGACATGTTACCTGTACATGAAGAAGTGGTGAAATGAATTGATACAACTCATTCAGGAAAAATAGCCTTTCCTGCTATACATTTCTTTACACAACTCCTAACTTCAAAGTCCAAGTCCACAGCTAAAAGAAAAAAATTCCACAAAAACATTAAAATATCCTCTGGTCAACAGCTAGGACAGTGATATAATGGCACTTCAAAGCAATGTCAGACTTTTCCTTTCCAGCTTGTGTAAAACACAAGTTCAGATATGGTAAATTTAATTTTAATCTCACAGCATGCCTGCGTTCCTTGTTGGCCAACTTGCCATCTTCTAAAGCAAAAAGAACTACTGAGAATTTCTTCAAAGGTGATTATTTTTTCACTGCAGCATCATCAATGAAATCATAAGAGTTTCCATTAGCATCTTCAGAAACTTCTCTCTTCAGCATCACACTCATATGCAGCTTTCGCCTTATTCCCTGTTGCTTTACTAGACTGCTTCATGGCTGCAAAACCCCATGCTGGCCGCTGTGGCCTCATTCCAGCTCTCCACTAGAAACATGACATGTATTTTCTCTGACAGTTGCAGCTGAGAGTGGATCAATGCCAAGCACATGAGTGGCGAGCCCACACACATCTACCATGTATCAATCACCCCCCCGTCATTTTGGAAGAAACATACTGGGGTGACTTATCCCATCCCACAGACTTCTGCATTCCACCACCATAGAACCTGCCGGCTTAGCTATACCAGGTGAACCCCCACAACACTGATGCCTCCCACCATTATTGCTGTAGACCATGTTTTGCAGAGAAATTCCCATCACTGGCCTAGTAATCCTGTATTCTGACCTGGGAAGGACTATGCTATTACACAACAAGATAAGCAATAGTAATATTGCAGGTGATTTTTTTTTTTTTTTTAAATTCATCTCTGAGTATCCTTAACATCACATCCAAGACTAATAATGTAGACTTAAAAAAAAAAAAAAAAAAAGGAGAGTTTCTTTTTACTATAGGGCAAAACTACAATGGTTTATTCCATAACTGATTATTTTATGTAGATTTTCAAAATACCTCAGACTGATTGAAAAATGGGGTAAGTTTTTCAAACACATTTGTGATCACCAAACCCTTTTATTTGGTCAGAATTTAATTGACATCTTTGAAAATTTCAAATAGTAAAAACGTTTGAGAATTTCTATTTCAGAATCACAAAGAAAAAAATATTTCAGAATTTAAATACTACCTTGTTGGATTTGCAACCCAGAAAGTCAAAGTAATGTAGTAGTGCATGACAGCTGAAGAAAAATTAGACATCAGGAAGTGGGTGATGGGAAAGCAGCATTTTCCTTGTCTACAAACACATAGGCTCCATATGAGCTAAAAGGACTCAAGTCAAATCATCTGCCAATGTTCTCAAGGATTTATTTAAAAAGAGATCTAAGATTACACTTTGTCTCTATGCACACACAGATAGTCTCTTATGTAAACATGGCTTAAAAACATGGCTTACCCTCAGAAGGTATATTTACTTCTACGCCTCTTGCATGAGCCAAGTGAACTCACTGCAGACAGGATATTTGTACATTACTTGTATCCTGGACAAATAGTAATTGCATGACAAATGCTGTAAAAAAAAAAAATCTCTTGGAACATGTAGTATATACTGTTAAAGTATAATAAACAAGAGGGTGGATGCTGGGACTTGTGGACTCATCAGACACACCTCCAAAACCAGAATGTAAATCAGGGTTAACCATAAAACAGATTTCTTCTTTCTTTTTCTTCTTCTCCTCCTCTTCCTATTTAAATTAATATTTCAGCTTCAGGCAGTGTTATATTTCTCTAGTTTTCTTATCGTTAATATTTTACATGTAAAATATGTCATACATTGAAAAAATTAGCTGTGTGTGGCAACAGAAACAATACAAAAACTCAGTCAGCTTCATATATCTTTAGGTATGATTTTCTAAACAAGTGAAATAAAGGTTTTCTTCTCTGAAGAGGGCATTTCTAGTTTAATGAAAATTGGAGAAGTCATGAAAGAGTGCAAAGGATAGTTGTGGGTTTTTTTCTTTTTCCCCTGAGAGAAGAATGTGTTTTTCTTTTAGTTTTTACAGTAGATGGAAGGGCACAGAGTCCTGGGATTGGCCTGATGGAAAAGTGTAAGAATGTCTAAGAGATGTGAAGTTCAAGATTAAGATAAAAGTTCATAAGATTTTGTGTTTATTTTGTTAAGAATGGTTAATTATCTTCATTTCATTGAATACAATGATATACACATAAATAGAGTTACTGAATAATGGAATCTATCAACTATTCAAATTCAGGGTAAGCTTTCCATCTTGCTTCATTTTACTGGCTACAATCATTTATGCTACTTTGCAGGCCTGAATTAGCAGAAAGCTGGAAGCGCTACATGGGATATCTTTCATTTCTTACAGGTTATTTAGCTTTAAGTTGATAGGACAGTTTAGGACTTTATTTCCATTGTTTAAAGGCTTTCATGTGAAATAGAATTAATAGCTATTCAATATCTGATTCTAAACAATCTGAAAAAAAAGGCTGATTGTTTTCAGTTTCAAGTGGAATTGCACACTATGGAATTGTATTTATTTTACTTAATAAGATGGTTGTAATAATAGCTTATGCACAGACGCAGCTTTCCAATTCTTCTACTTCAGTTTGCATTACATAGGATTCTAGCCATTCAAACTCTTTAGAAATAGCAAAGATTTTGTAATATAAATATTTGGTAATATTCTCTTAATATGGAATTATACTGCTTAATTACTAAAAACAATGAAGCATTTTGTAATATAACCATGCTACTCACTCTGAAAATGTATTCTTGTAAATTAAAAACCTTTATAAAATGCTCATCTGTAAAACAATAATATTTTAATCTCTTCATGCATTTATTGAAAAACATATATTTGGTAGTGCATGAAGAGCCATTAGTAATCACTTCTATTTCCATGATCATCACAAAAAGACAATAAAAAAAAAAATCAGTACGTACCTACTTTTTGTTTGTATATAGTGTTTTGCTTTCACACACTCTAAAATGCTACATCTCAACAGCCTATTCAGTGGCATTCAATGGTTTGCACTGCTCTTTAAGTGGGTGTTGTTCCTGACTATTGCTTCTGCTGAAGTAACGTTAACTGACTGCTCTGCATCTTATTTCAGCATCATTTAGAACTATACAGATGAAGTAGGCTGTCTAGAGCAGAAAAATGTTTGTCCATCTCAATGCACCCAAGGCAAATTCTGCAAATTGTTTTCAAATACTCATTTTAACTTCTTGTTTTTAAAAGCTTTGGACTTGAAATTGATAGATATCATTTCCCTCTACTAACTGAAAACAAGAGATAGATAGTACTTATTTATACTGTCCAAATCCAAGGATGGCACTTTCTCCAAATGAAAATTCCAGTTCACCTCAGTCTGTCACATGCTGCTTCTTTTACTGTTATCTTGAAAACACATACTGCAGCACTGCAGAAGAGTATGGTGGCTTACTAATTTGCACTCAGAGGTTTAAGAACAGTGGCAAAACATTTATTTAGAATTATTATTGGAATATTCTTCTCTCACTATTTCTATAGAAACATAAAAAATCATATTCCAGTAAGACTATATAAGTTACACAGTTGCAAGCAAACACTGTGTCGCTTGAACCAGATCCTTCTGTTCCCAAAACAGTATAGCAGAATACTCAAGAAGAGGTCTCCAATACAGCGTGTAAGAAAGAGTGAGTTACCTGGAAAATGCACCACTTCCCCCAGCCCACATGCCCATTTTAAAAGCTAGTAGGTAGATTTAGCCATTCTACTACCTATTTTAAGCTTCAGAGAAGCAGTGTCTTATTTTTAACAAATTCGTGAAAAATGTTTTGCCAGATCACTAGCAAAACCCACATGTCTAGCTCACTTAACTGGTGTGACTGAAGCAAGACATGCTGGAACCTAAAACAACTAAAGGTGAGTAAGTGTGATCACTACAAATTGAACATTTTAAGAGAGGTAGGCCATGTTATCAACAATTTTAGCTTTAAGCAACTATTACCCCAAATGAAAAGCCCCATATTTTATCACATTTCTGCTGTTAATGGTCTTATGAGTCAAGCAAAGCTCAATTCAACATCAGGTGAGAATTTTACCTGTGAAACTTTGTGGCTGCAAAACTTGTAGCAAATAACAGCCTAAAGGAATCCCAGGGATTCCAAAAAACCATCAGCTTGGTTTGAATAGGATAGATAAGGCTGCCTCTGCAAATTGTCAGAAAGTCAGCTCTGTTTATCTGTACCTATCTGTATACACCTATCTACACAAATAAATACATACAAATATACATACACATTTCTCACTACTTCTCCCAGGAAAAGAATCCCAGTAACACATAAGACCTTAGTATAGAGTGTAGCAGAGTACTGAGTAGGGAGTTAAGGTTCTTCTGGGAAAGGCAGGTGGAAGTGAGGAAAGGAGGAGGGTGAAAAATAATCTTCAGAGCCCTCTGAAGGTCATATTTTTTTTTCCTGGCTACTCTTTGTCCATTCTCCATCTCCAAGTATAACACTTTTTGAGTCATGTAATGGTAGTTGAGAAAAACATACATTATACATATATACATATGTGTATATATATATATACAAAATATTTGTGTGTATGATATTTGTTATCACTCCTAGAAATCATTCTGTTTATACTAACTGATATTCTGATGGCAATGAACAATGAAGGCCATGAATTTTGTGATGAGTAGTTGACTGACAACACACAGCAAAAAAGATGTCAAGAAACTATGTGATCCTGTACCCCATGTTAATTTTGCTTTTTAGTACATGGTACCCTAACAAATTTGTTGCCCAGTATTTAAGGAATAGAGTATAACAACATCCAATGCCATATTTTTCAAATGTACATGTAGCTAATGGATAAAAGATGGTTCCCATCACATGACTAGATATACACGACAAAAATGGGTCCAATCACATCAGGATGATGGAGCTGTAAGAAGATTACCAGAGCTGCTCCATCAACCTGTTTCCACCTCCTGTCTAACACTCCTGAGCAGCAAGACTGAGTGTCTCTGTGCTGTGCACCAAAGGGCTGCACACCAGGCAGAATAAATAATCCCATCCCATCAATAGGTGGAATATGTTAATTGCTTATATTTTTTCCTATCCCAAATTTCAGTGATTCAGAGCAATAACAGCTTATTAGGAAACAGGAGCTTCTTTTTTT
>JANIJG010011400.1:0-37284 GCA_024611175.1 Megaceryle torquata
GAGTGAAGAAAGACTTTACAAAAAACGGTAAGAAAAACAATGTACAAAAAAAAAAATAAAAAAAAAAAAAAAAAAAAAAAAAAAAGTCAAACAAGACCAACCAACCAACCAAAACCCATACAGAAATCAAAAAGAAAATTATGTGTAAATTTTCTCTGTATTATTTTCAGTCTGATGAAATATGTACCAAGACTCATTCAAAAAGCCATGTACTCCTTGTCTTTGTTTTCTTTTTGTTTGTTTGCAGAGAAGGTTGTAGGGGTTTTGGTTTTTTGCTGAAACTATACAATTTCTGAGTAATTCCAACACCACAAAGTTGATAAAACACTGTTTATCAGTGTTCAAAAAGAAAACCATTCAGCAGTGGTGTGTTGGGTAGATTGGCTAGCCAGACATCAACCCCAAGCAAAATCATAGATAAAAATAGATGCAGAATTAAGATAAAGAAATAAAGAATTAATGACACTAAATATTAATTTTATAGAAAATCACACCAAGGAAACTTGATTTCCTCCTTTAAAGGGATTTTGTTTAGTCACTAGAGGTAGATTCAGAGACCAAGATTCCTGGGGCTTTTTGCAGCATTTGCTGTAGCACTATAGATCATTATGATTAAAATTTACACTGTAGAATATGGCATGGATTAGATGAGATAATGGCTAGGTTGATGCAAGAAGTAATTGTCAGACAGTGAATATTTGCTGATGGGAGTTTTTTTTTTCAAAGGAGTTTTGCTATGACTAGCAATAGGTCACATCCTATTCCACATTTTTGTTAGGAATTGGAATAAACATAAAATCAGTGACAGTCAAATCTTCATCTAGGACAAAGCTTTGTGGAATGGTTAATAACAATCACAAGAGGACTTGGGATTATTTAAACTAAATGTGCTTAAATATATCCAAGCACAAAATAATAGGGCTAAAAGAAAGAGTGCATGTGCCACCCATAGAGTGTGAAAGATGTCACTCCAAAATGGCTTTTGCAGGGATAGCTAAGTAATTCAATACATGCTCCTTGGGCAATGTAGGAAAATGGGCTATTATAATCTCTGGACATGTAAGCAGCAGAAGTAAGACTGGTATTGGGATGCTGCCAACAGTTTTAGTAGCCAAATTTTGAGAAGGACATTAGAAAACAGAAGAAGGTGAAGGTTATAAAAAATCGACTTTGAGAGCTGAAGAAAATGTGTTAAAGTGAAAAACTTTAACAGCTCAAGCTGTGTAGCTTTTGAGAGAGCAGGCTGAGAGTGACTTGATTGCAGTATCTAAATACTTTCAAGGGAAGAAAATAGGAATTGCTAAAGGGTTCTTTAACAAAGACAAATATAACAAGAATCAAAGCTGGAAGTGAAACCAAATGTGAAATCATGCACCAATTTGTAATTGCAAGAGTGATTATACACTGGGAAAAAATATAAAGGAAAGTCCATCTTCATCTCTTGATGTCTTTAGATCATGACTAGATGCCTTTGTGGAACACATTGCTCCAACAGAGAAGTTATTTTTTAAATTAATGTGTTCAGTTAATAGCCAGCCTGGGAATTAGATCCACAGAAAATGTCTATTTGGCCTGCAGCTTTTTTCTTGAAAAAAGGCCAGCTCTCTGGCTTGGGCAGCAGCCTTCCCATCCTCCCTCTTATTCCCCTGCTTCTTCAATGGCAGATACCCAGTTCTGGTTTGTTTCTGCAGGAGGGAGATTTCTGACATCTGCTGCTGCTCATGGGAGGGTGCCAGTTGATCAGCCACTGTGCAAGGGAAGCAGAGATCCTGTGCTGCTCTCAGAAGGAAGAGGCTTGAAACCTGCTTTAGCCCCATGACTACTAAGATTAGAACTCCTTGCTTTATCTCTAGTACATTATCAAACTTTAGATATCCTCCTTAGAGCTGCCCATTTAATCAAAGTACAAAATGGTTCAACAACCATAAGCATTATAGTTCATGCCTAAATTTATGTATGAAATCAAGCCTGACAAAGCAGCTTTCTTAATACAGGAAAGGTGGGCACATCCTTTATCAAAGAAAAATAAAAATCTAATCATCTTTGAAAGGCTCTTGGAAAATGTTATGCACCTAACTCAGATGCCTACAGCTAGGCAGAGGGGACCCACCTCTGAAGAGAAGCCTCCACTGCTCTCTGTTTACTAGACAAAGTATTTATACTTGTGTTCTAAAATGTGTAGGCACAAGTTAGATTCAGATCAGGTACATGAAATTTGCTTTGTAGGTTGGATCATCTGACAAGGTTTTTTGCCCTTAAAACCTAAGAATTTTCAAGTAAGGCAAGGCTTACGGGGAGAAGCATTTTACTAGACCAAATTAGGTATCACAGCTATATATCAACACTAATACTACTGCTGAAAGGAGTAAGAGCAGAAGGAGAGCTGGGACTTGCAAGCAGAGAAATACAGCGGTCATAGACACATCCAAAAGGCTACAAGAAGGGAAAAAAAACTCCAGACTTCAAAAAATTTAGAAGAACGGCTGAAACTTTTCAGGCAATTTTGTTTAAATCCACATATTTCTTTAATCTTTCACAAACCAGAGAACAGAAATTGGGAAGTCAGCTATCAGTGTCTGACCCCCAGTAACCCACTTAGCATAAGCTGCAGCCACATGTTTGTTCCATTTTGATTTGGGGGTTTTTTTCTGGCTTGTGGAGATGGATGGAGGGAGGAAGAAAAAGACATGTCAGACTGGGGGATTTGGGTTTCACTTTGGGGATAGAGATTCCAGATATGTATTTTTTGCTTTTTAAAGTATTCTTTTTATATCAAAATACTGAAAAATTCAGGTATGTTTTTACTTTCTCCATAAACTAGCAGTTGTTTGCAACTTTGTGGCCAACTCTTTGTTCACAAACATTTTTAAGGAAGAACAGATTTTCACCCAAATAACCATATGAAACCCAGGGTTTCTATGAATGAACAAAAGGATTTGCTACCTATGACTTGCCTTCCATGAGTTAGACATGCCATCAAAAAAACATGACACAAAACAGTCTAACTGTTGAATAGCTCAATGGATCACAGACAATCTGTGATCTATCTTTTAATCCAAACTATCCAACAAGCATTTATGAATAATGTACATGCTCCTGTGCTCACAATTGTTCACAAATGATTTGTGAACAGAAGAAAGAGCTAAATCTGCAATGCATATTTTTTTCTAATAACCCATTCAATCAGAATTACTTCAGGAAAGATTGTTCAGCATTGGCTAGTCATCATACCATGTACTTTTAAGGAACATATTAGATATGTAAGAGGTCCATCAAAAAAAATGATAATTCAGCACTATAAAGTAATTTGAGGACATGCTTTTAAATAAATGGTGTTTAGGAGGATATCTAAACACCCTCACAACTCTAAAACATGCTTCATTGTCCAAAGAGTGCTGAGATTTAAGCTGCCTCATAAGTGTTAAGCAATCAATTCCTATAGACACAGCTTCAAAAATGCTTCCATTTTGTCTGGTTGAATTACAAATGAGTTATTTCATTAGCAGAATTATTATTTTGGGATGAACTCCAGAACATTAAAGCTTTACATTTAACCTCCATTACAGTGCAGAATTAAATTATCCTCTCTACCCATATAAAAGTATCTAATGCACTTTCCTTGTAAAATGTAAATGTCATTATACTATGTTTTGCAGAAACCACTTAGAAAACTTCAGTGGAATTATGGTTCATAATATTTTTGTGTATTCAATTAAAGCACTATGTTTTAAGAAAATTAGTTTATTTTCTTTCCTATCATTGAATACTGACACTTGGAGTAACAAGTCAGCTGAGTTACATGCTAAAATATCATCAGTATCTCAGTGCAGAAACTCAATGCTTCTGTAATACATACAATGTACAAACACAAAGGTATGTGTTAGAAGTTCTATGTTGAATATGGCTAAGAACCAATAAAGACTTTATTTTTCCTAAAATATTAAGAATCTTTTTGAAGCCACTCTGGTTGTTTTGGGGGTTTTGTTTGTTTGTTTGTTTGGGTTTGGTTTTGTTTTGTTTTTTCCTGTTCACCATTCAGAATTAGAAGAGAACTAAGAGAAAGAAAGCATAAATTTGCATGTTGTTGGAAGCAGGTTAAATTGAAAACACAGATTCTGAGTGGCTCTACCTCTGATGCCTATCATCTTCAAATCATGACCAAAAATCCTAAAACACATGGTTTGTTTCTTGTTGCATTTCATCACCTTTTGTTGATACCATATGAGAGTTATCATTTGAAAGTACATTCTTATGATTGCAAGATTTAGCACTTTTCTGAATGAAAGCAGAAAAGTTCTACACGTACTGAAAAAAAAAAAGAAAAATGGAAAAAAACCCACATCAATTAGTCATTTCATTGAACATTTTAGTATGCTATTTCTTTAAAATATGAAACAAATATATGCAGGATAAAATGAAAAAATATTAATCTGTAATTTTTTTTGCCCTTGTTTTTTTCAGTTTACTGGAAATACACTTAATTTTGCAGTGTGTCAGTTTTGATAAACAGCACATGTGGACTTAGTTCTAAGTTCACATGGCAACAGTGAACTTGACGTTGTTCAAAGCATAGTGAACTTGGATGTAAGATCATCTCAGCTGAAAAGAACAAGCAGTTGAGGAAACACAAGAAGAGGCTGTGATCTAAATGGTGATGATGCAAGATGTAAATTTATGCAGTGGCTTTCACTGATGCAACATAGTCATATCACAGTCATCATCACACTACTATGGTAAATAGTGAATAAAATGGTTCATTTGTGTATTGCGTCACAACTATACTCATGAAAAATTAAATGAAGCTATTTAGCAGGGCTCAAAATCCATCATATTTTCAAACAATTTTTCTACATGTTGATAGGACTTCCCAGATAAAATTTTGTTTTCTGACCAACTGTATTTTCTTACATTTAGAAAGGACTGCAAGAAACCCATGCCCCAGGAGTTTAATGAAGAAGCTCTCAGAGACTGCCATCTTACATCATCTGACAAGGATCTCAGAAAAGCCACATCCACAAAAAGCTTGGTTTCATCTGAAGAATTACCCTCTCTTTTCAGTACATTTTCTGAAAACGTCCAAATTGTGAAAAACAGTCAACATATAAAGTGAAAATTTGTGTGTCAAAATAAAGAAGAAAGCACCACTGAAGTGTGTTAAAAAGCAGCTAAGGAAAGTTGGAGTACTGTTCAAAAATAGCTCATGGTCAGTTGTCTAGACTGTCACTAAGAAAATGGGTAAAGGAAGAGCACAGGTAAAGCCATCATAAAAGCATAAGGCAATTTATAAAGTATATTGATTTATTTTAATAAGGATATGATCTCAGAGACTAGGAGATTCTATCACCTGTCCAGCAAATAAAGGAATATTTTCAGATTTTCTTTTATCCCTTTCAAGTTTATCCCCCACATTAAAATGCAGTTTTTACAGTTTTGACAGAACATTTAAGAGGAGTCAGTCTGTAAAGCTTAATTGTTTTGTCGTAGGGGTCTTTTACATTTGTTTTGAGCCATTCATTGAAGGTGGCTTTCAATTCCTAGCCAAGATTCAGACCCTTGTATAGACAGACCTTACTCTATCCATAAATCCTGGAATTTCACAACCATCAGACAGACTCTAAAAGCTTTTATGAGAAAATATGGTTTGGGATGGAGACAGCTGGTATTTAAATTATCCATGTGAGAGAAATTACTCTTATTCATTCACCAGATGCTATATTCATATATAGATTTTTAAATTAATAATTCTGTAATGCTTACAGCTATATAATCCAAAAATCCACACAGTTTTGCTCAATGACCTTAACAAGCTTTGTCATCTTTTTTATTTCTTGCAAATAGTACAGCCCATTTTGCCAATTGACATTTTGATGAAACATTACAACAGATGAAGGAATAAAAAAAAAAAAAAAAAAGTCATTGTCCACTAACAAGATGAGTAGAGTTCATCAAACTATTATTTCTGCCTATGCAGGTTCCAGAAACATTCAGCTAGGGAAAACATTGGCTAGTCCCATGCAACATCTAGTACCTCTAGTACTCACAAACTGTTCTGTGATATATTCTCAAAAGACAATAATTAGCAGCCAGGGACATCTGAAGAGATGAGGAAACTCTTCTCACCTATTAGCATACATTGAAGAACAAGAGGTTTGGGAAAGAAAAATAGGAAAAATAGGGAATATGAAAAAAAAAAAATTGCTAGAACACTCTGGGAGATGACTTGAGTTGTCATGGTTGGCATTTGTAAATACTGAAGAGGTGGAACGCAGCTGAGGTCTCTTGATCATGGACTCCATGCAAAATAAACCTGCAATTTCTGGGCACATCATTGCTCAGAAAATGTTTATTCAGTCAAATGATGTTGATCTTCCTTGCAACCCTGAAAATATTTTTTTTTTTCCCATTCCCTTTTTTCCACTAGAATACTTGCTCATTTATAATTCTCTCATCTTGACCATTACAACTTACTTCTTCCAGGCCTCACTGCAATTTTTTCTCCTCTTGGAAAGTGCTACCATTTCTTCCTTGATTAGGTTAAATTTCACTTTACATGCAGACTAGAAGCCCTGTCTCAACTCTGAAGGCACCACACATTTCTTACAGCTTCAACATTCCTTTTACTTCATAGAATGATAAGGGTTGGAAGGGACCTGTGGAGATCATCAAGTCCAACGCCCCTGCCAGTGTAGTAAAACCTAGGGCAGGCCACACAGGAACATATTCAGACAGGTCTTGAAAGTCTCTTAGAGGAGACTCCATAGCCTCTCTGGGCAGCCTGTTCCAGTGCTCTGTCACTCTCACAGTAAAGTTTTTCCTCAGATTGACGTGGAATTTCCTGTTGTTTTAGCTTGCTGCCTCTGGTCTTAAGTCTTCTACGATACACATTATTTTATGTAAAGGCCATTCTCTAATCATCACCTGTGTCAATCAAAACCAACAGTGTTTTCATCTAAATCCTTCTTTAATGTACTTGTCAGTGAGAGGTTTATCAGAAATAATTCTAATATAATAAATTTTTTAAAATTTACCACAAACAAAAACATCTTTGAAAGCTACTCCAGCTCCGGACTTCATGTGTATATTAGAGATACTAAATATCCTTTGTATCTCTAAATGGTAAGCTGCTTAGCACTTTGTTGCCTTCTAACAATGCCAAAACCATAAGAATACTTAAGCAGGCCCTCATTTCTCTCTCAATTTCTTAACATATAAAAATTTCGCCCCCAGCAAGGTTTTCAGAAAGACTTTTTCAGAAGGACTGGCTATTGAGACACTAGGCTCCAACTACCAGTCTCCTATATTGAAAGGCTTAGAAACACATACCTGTCTACAGTGCTTGTCTTTCACTGGTCTTTCAAGGTATTCTATAGAAAAATAAAAAGTTTTAATAATTTCTTTTTCATTGTGAATTCAATAATGGCAACTATAATATGAGAATGATCCATGCTTGCTAGAGTGTCAGCATTCAGCCAGAAAATACATATTAACCTTCAAGTCTGTAAGTCTCTGTGATTCTTGCCCAAACTAACTCAATATCTATCATCCTCTAAAGGCCTTCCAAATATTTGGAGCTGGAATGAACCCCAGCACATCATCTACTTTCCAACTATGCAGCAAGACTTTAAGGATGGAAAGTCTAGCTTCACTAAGGGAAAATCCTGCCTAACAAATGTAGTGGCTTTCTACAAGAGAGTGACTGCATCACTGGATAAGGGGCGACCTGTGGATGTGATCTAGCTCGACTTCTGCAAGGCCTTTGACACGGTCCCCCACAACATCCTACTCACCAAGTTGGAAAGATATGGATTTGATGGGTGGACCGTTCAGTGGATAAGGAATTGTCTGGATGGCTGCATCCAGAGGGTAGTGGTCAATGGCTCAAAGTCCAGATGGAGAGCAGTGACAAGTGTTGTCCCTCAGGGGTCCGTACTGGGGCCTGTCTTGTTTAACATTTTTATTAATTATATAGAGAGCGGGATTGAGAGCACCATCAGCAAGCTTGCGGATGACACCAAGCTGAGTGGTGCTGTCGATACACCAGAAGGACGGGATTTCATCCAGAGGAACTTGGACAAGCTGAAGAGGTGGGCCTCATGAGGTTCAACAAGAGCAAGTGCAGGGTTCTGCACCTGGGCTGGAACAATCCCCACTATCAAGACAGGCTGGGGGAGGAGGTGATAGAGAGCAGCCCTGCAGAAAAGGACTTTGGGGTGTTGTTAGATGAGAATCTGGACAGGAGCAGCCAGCATGTGCTTGCTGCCCAGAAGGCCAATTGTATCCTGGGCTGCATCCAAAGAAGTGTGACTAGCAGATTGAGAGAGGTGATTCTACTGCTCTACTCTGCTCTGGTGAGATCTCACCTGGAATACTGCATCCAGCTCTGGAGCCCTCAGCACACAAAGGACATGGACTTGATGCAGCAGGTCCAGAGAAGGGCCATGAAGATGATCAGGGGGCTGGAACACCTCTCCTACGAGGACAGGCTGAGGGAGCTGGAATTGTTCAGCTTGGAGAAGACTCCAGAGAGACCTAATAGCCACCTTCCAGTACCTGAAGGCAGCTTATAAAAAGACTGGAGAGGGCCTGTTTACAAAGGCCTGGAGTGAAAGGATGAGGGGTAATGGATTTAAATTAGAAAAGAATGGATTTAGATAAGAAATAAGGAAGAAGTTCTTTACCACAAGAGTGGTGAAGCACTGGAACAGGTTGCCCAGGGAGGTGGTTGAGGCCTCATCCCTGGAGACATTCAAGGTGGGGCTTGATGAGGCTCTGAGCAACCTGCTTTAGTTTAAGATGTCCCTGCTCTCAGCAGGGGGGTTGGATTAGATGGCCTCTGGAGGTCCCTTCCAACCCAGAAATTTCTATGTTTCTAAAGTAACCCCAGTTTCCTCCATTTTTATAAAGGAGTTGTCTAAGCTTCAAGCACTGATCTTTCACAGATGTTCACCCACACTCTAGCCAAGGAATGGATATAGTTGCTTTCAGCAGGAAAGTGGGGCCAAACTACAGCCAGAGGGTTTCAGGGGCCTGTTGACGTGGTGGTTACTTTTGTATACAGATCACACCCACTGGACACAGATTCTGCAGCCTCTCTACAGCTGCTGGTTTGCTGGGGGAAATATAAGATGATTTTCAAGTGGACTCGCGCTCCTCACTATGCTTTTTCAACAAATTTTCTTGATTTCTAATTCAGTGTAGGCCCAAAGTACATTTTAGTTGCATCAGTCAATTTAAACCAAAGTAAATTAGTTACGTAATTTAAGTAGAGAAAATATTTAGTAAGTACTTCTACTTTGTAATCTTTTCCATGCATACCAGGATACTAAAAGTTCTAGTGACAGCCAAAACAGGTTGTGAAAGAAACAAAAACACAGTTTGAGTAATTAAACCTGGAATATCACCAAACAACTCACCCACCACAACCTGGACTTTTATAGGAGCTTGAAAAACCTGCCTTTGTCAAGGTAACTTTCCTACATACTGCCTGAATGCCAAAACACAGTGAAGGCACATACTCCACAGCTCTAGGCAGCATGAGCCAAAACAGAGGGTTAGTAACAGAAAATTTTCACATCCCAAATCACCTCTGGTTTCTGCTCCAGTTTCCCCATCCCAGCAGATATCACATTTACCTACTCAATGCACAAATGTGTTATAAAGATTACTTAGTATCTAATCACTTGAATATTTAAAATGCTATTCTTAAAGTCCTAATATTATCACCAGTACATATGCATATGATTTTATTTATGTTTCTGACATTAGCTTCCCAGATTTTATCAAAGCTTCTAAACAATAAGAAACTACTGCTTCCAGGCCCTGTTACACACTTCGATGAGATGATTCAGGCACTCTCAGACACTTCAGGTTTGTTGAAGTCATAGCCATTTAACAAATTTACTGAACTGCTTTGGATGAGACATTTTTATCTTAGTCTTCTTTCTGTAACAAAGAATTAGTTCGATGTCACTATAACAATAGCAACTTTAGTTCTTTGAATGAAAAAAAAAAAGAAGGAAATCCCAGATCTCTGCAGTGATCACTGCCCTGTTACTTTGCTTAAATGTATGCCTCCAGAGTACTACAACAGCTTCAGCAGCTGGGTGTAAAAAAGGTGATCTCTGATCTGATGCTCCCGAGTCAGGCTACTTTATGAGCAGTAGAAACTGTCTGCAGATAATATAAAGGAGAAATAATAGCTCTGCAGAGATAGTTCTCTTAGATGTTTTGGCAGACTGGTCTATTCCATTCATATGCTTTGGAAAAACTTTGATTTTTTACATAAAATAGCCAAGTTTCATTACTTCCCTATATGCAACCCAAAGCCCACTAGTTACAATCACAGTCTCAGTCTTCAGTCTTTGATGTGAGTGCACATCTATGCATACAAGTTTTGGGAGTGACGGGAAGTTGGCTGAGTCTGTCCATGTTACTTTCCATTAGCTCTCTACTGAAGGTAATGTTTTAGTAATATTAATCTTCCCATGTTAAATAAGGTATATTAACTTTGTCACTCATCAGTTGTTCTCTAATACTGGCAAAACCTCTCTGTTCTTCAAATTCAAAGCTCCATTTGTTGCTCCATGGCCACAAAAATCCATTCTCTCTGACCTCCTCATTCACATGCATACACTCACAGGTACAAACATGCACACACCCTCTCCTGTGCTTTAGAATCAGAGTCATAGAATTATCTAGGTTGGAAAAGACCTTGAAGATCATCGAGTCTAACCATTAACCCTACTCTACAAAGTCCACCACTAAGTCATAGCCACAATCACCACACCTATACAGCTTTTATACAATCAGGGATGTATACATCCAGGGATGGTGACTCAGCCACCTCACTGGATAGCCTGTTCCAATGCCTGACAACCCTTTCAGTGAAAATTTTTTTCCTACTGTCCACTTTAAACCTCCCCTGGTGCAGTTTGAGGCCATTCCCTCTTGTTCTATCACTAGTTACTTGTGATAAGAGTGCCTACCTCTCTACAACATCCTTTCAGGTAGCTGTAGAGAGTGACAAGGTCTCCCCTCAGCCTCCTTTACTTCAGACTAAATAGCCCAGCTGCTCATCACAGGACTTGTTCTCCAGGTTCTTCACCAGCTTAGTTGCCCTTCTCTGGACCCACTCCACCACCTCGATGTCTGTCTTGTATTGAGATGCTCCCATCCCGGGATTTCCTGTCGTCTACCTTTAGAGTTGGTATTTGGTCCAACAGTTGATCTTTTCAATGATGAAACTATTGGATCTGTTACATATAAACTTGCATATGATCAAAAAATCTTTCCTACTTTTCCAGAACAGAGAGAAACTGGGGATCAGGGAAAATGTTGATTTGTACCAACTGAAGATTTGATTTCTTGTCTTCAACTTTCTATTTAAATTGGATTAATTTAATTGAATCATGAAGTAATGGGTTGAAGGAGGCTGGCTATTCCACACACACACACTCCTGCTCAACTGTTTTGAGGAAAAACCCAGGTTTTCCTGGTAGTACTTTACATATTTATAAAAAGAGAGGATAGAAAGCCTGCCAAGGTCATGACGTGGAATATAATTTATTATTAATATGGAGTACATAACAAAATTTTTGTATAGTGCTCAATCATATGACCTATCAAAAAGCTAACCAATAAATGAAAGTACATACACAATATATCTAAGTCCAAACGGGTCCTATAGGATCTGTCAAAATCTTTGGTCTCGAGTACCAAGACACTGAGGTATCTGCAATGTTTTTCTAGTTTTGATGCTACTTGCTTACATACACATAGTTCAGGTACATTCTGAGCCCATAAGATGAAAATGTCTGGCATAAACTTTGTCTATGTATAATCAGCAAACCTTACTTTTTCCATAAGGGATATAAATTAGGTGTAATTATGTCTTCAACAACTGTGTGGGTGTTTCTCTGGAGCTTATCAACAAATTAAGACTTGTCTTATATATTAACTACTCTCCATATCACCAGCTGGGCTACTGTGGCAGTCCTGTTAAGAAATATTCTCACATCACAAAAAAGAGATTTAGAAGCAAAGAATAAATCTACCTGTATAAGTAAACAACCTGTATAATTTCAATGGTTTGTTACAGGATAAGAATTAAAGAATGCTGGTAGAAATGCAAACATGTTGACATGCTCCAGAATAACCTGGATAATAATTCTGCCAGTTATAAAAAGCCAAAATCCATGTATCTTGAAAGTCTAATATCTGCCAAAGCTCATATTAGTCCCTCAGACATGACCAAACACTATATATTGGTACTTGGATTAGTATGTCATAACTCATAGCATAAACAAGCTAGCATAATAAACACAGGCAGTCATAAGTACACAGATATCTATAGGAAGAAGAGTATCCACTAGCTATAGTTCTAGGATAACCACAACCTATCATGCTGCAAAATCATTTAAAGAACAGCTCCAATGAGTGGCACTCATTGACCTTCTAGATATTGATCTAGATGTCACAAGTGCTGTACTAAAGAGGCTGAAAAGGTCTGCTCTGCCTTGGCTTCAACCATTGCCAAACAACTTTGCTATGATACACTGTCCTACTGAGAGGTATGCAGCTTTCAAAGCATTAGCTACTTCCCAGTCTTATTATGCTTGCCATCAACACCACTAACAGATTATTTAATCTAAGTTATGGTTCTTTTGCATGCAGTGACTCCAAAAATAAGCTTGCTGACAGTAGTTTTCTCAAAACCAGCAAACAAAATAAATAAATAAATAAAGTTATAAAACATGCTGAAGTAGTTGGCAATGAGTCAGCCTGGAAGCATCATTTTAGGACATCTACAAATTGAGTAGGCAATTATAACATATGTCAATGAGTCCAATCAGAACAGCTGGAATGTTAAATATCAAACTTCACAACAAACTGCTGTAGACCAAGAATTATTCAGTGAATCATTCTGAGTGGAAGTACCTATGAGAAGTCATGATCTCTCATGGATAATTCATGAACAGAAAAAGGCCAGATTCATAAAATTATTCATTATAAATTATTCACCCTCCTTTTTGGAGGTATGAAGTGTAAAATTAAGTGTTTAGTTTTGATTAAGTGAGGAACTGAATATCATAAATACAACATTTGACTCAATAGATCCTGTAAAATTAACTGCTTTTGCAGGAAGGAGAATAAACTTTTCTACCAGTCTTGAAACTTGATTAGTGTTTGCACAGTGAATGTGTACACAGAGCCAGATCGCAAAAGATGCTGAGCTTGTAACACTCCCACCACCTTCAGCTGTGGTTACTCGGCACATTTCAAGTTCATCTACAAAACACCGTATGAAAAGTCCTAAATTTTGCTATTTTTTCTTGGAAAAGCTCAGCAAATTGAAGAAAGTACTGATGAATGCTAGCAAAATTGTATCATGAATTTCACTAGCAACCCCATACCTTCCTAGATTTCCATTATCAGGGAATCTTTGCCACTGATTAACCTGGAAATGCAAGGTTCTCAAATCCTCTCACTGATGTTTGTTTCTGCATGTGAAGAAACTTTCCCTTTGAAGACCTATGTCTTTTCTCAACTCAGAAACAATTCATTCCTCTTCTGCCCATTGCCCCATACACAGAACAAGTGCAAAACATGCAGCTTCAGTTATACTAAAAAAGAACATCCAGGCATCCAGGGTAGAGGACTCCTTGTGGATTTTTGGGGGGTTAGTTCTTTGGGGTTTTTTTTAAATACCATTTTTGAAATTACATTTCCCAATAAGGCAGTTTCAGAATATTTTTATTTTTTAAAGTGCACTGAAGATTTTCCTCTTCTCTGTTATTAATTACACAGTATTTACTTTTTTGACTGTTTCGGGTGGATTTTGTTCAGGCCCTAAAGTGACATGATCAGACAGAATCTCCCACTTTCTTTGCTCTTTCCTGACAGCTGTTGCATTAGCTTCAGCTTTGTTACCACTGTTGCCAATAAATGCTCCTTCATAGTGCTAAGATACAAGAACACTGAAACAGCATGTGTTAATTACTGATGAGAGTACACAGAGCTTTTTCTTTTAAATCTCATTCAGATGTGACAGGACTTGCATCAGTCTAACTTTTAATACATTTCAACAGTGAAACATACATATAGCTTTGTCATATAATAGGTTTTTCTAGTTGCTGCCCATATAAAGTAATGGAAAAACAAGGAAGAAAGTAAAAGCTGACATGAAAGCACACCACACACCACACTGTTAAACAAAACTGAACACGGAGAAACTCAATGAATTGTAAGTTCAAATGATGGCCATACCTTAGAAGTTGTGCCACATGTGTCTCTTCGAACTTGCACATGAATCCTGGGGGTTCTAAACGTATAGAGCAAAGAAATGGATGCAGAGATATACATCTGAATTTGTGACAAGCCACATGACACATGACAAGACAATGACGAAGTCAAGGTACCGTTCATATGTAAACTGCACCAGTTTCCTCATTATTTTTTGAAGTTGAATCACTTCCCACACCTCAGTTCTCACAGGAACTCAGATGATGGTGGGCAATGAAAAGAGTAGCCCACAGGGATAAAATCTGACTGACAGAGATCAGTAGTGAACACTGTCCCATGAGAAGGAGAAACCGGCCATCCTTCCCAGCCTCTAAGAGGCTTTTGCACCCCTAAAGCTGCTTTTACATTTCTCCTCAGCTCTCCCAAACTAAAAGGAAACTTTTTCAAGGTTTATGTCTCTTATCACCCTGGACTCAAGAATATTAAAATATGACAAAAAATGAAGCATTTTCTTTCAAAATTACTTAAAAATATTATATCTCCTAAAAGAGGCTATGGACCCTCATTTGTTTCACTTATTTGCCAATCTACAGCTTTACCCCATGAGGAAAGAGTCATGTTTTCTTTAGTCTTTTGAGAAGGCAAAACTGTAACTAGTTCATTGCCAAATGTTCCAAACCACCAACAGTGAACTCTTTTGTAGACTGGTTGTTTTTCCAACATCACACACACAATTTTAGCAATAAAAATTAATTCCTGTCTGCTAGCTTTGCAGAACTCCATTTCATAACCCATCAGCTTAGGCAGTAAATTTAAAGACTATCTCCTGTCAAAAGCAAGCAAGTTTTTACTCTTACCCTGTGAGTCTGGCATCTTTCCAGCCTAGATCCACATTTAGGAGCAGTATTAATTTCTGTTTCTCTCAGTTGCAGCTGTGCAGGGATAAAAAAAAAAAAAAAAAGTAATTTTTCTATCCTGGCAGGATAGGACATGCTTTTTAATTTATCACCAGATTAGGTTAATGACCAAGTACTGAAATCACTCCTTGGAATGACCTAGAGTCCAGATGAAGTCAGGAGGTGTACAGTCTCCCTGTGCTGGAGCTCTCCTCATTTTTAGTGGAGTGACAGTCATACGTTTCAGGTATTCCATAGAGAACCTTACCTAGCCCTGTGTTTTGCAGGTGTCAGCAGCCAGATCCACATTTCTGCACTGATTAAGGATAAATAAAATTGGTCAAATTAAGCCTTTCTGTGGATAAAAAAGAAAAAAGGATTTCTGCCCAACTGAAGAGCACTGGTGGGAGCACATTACCATTTGCTCAGCCTTACCAATATAATCCATATTTTATTTGTGAAGCACATTGCTGTAGGCATATGCAAACTGCATAGAAATACACACCATGCAACAAGGAATCCCAAACAGGATAGCTGTAGGGGAGTGGAAGGACCACTCAGCGTTAGCGCAGATGGCACTACACATGGAAATTCAAAAGCAGTCCTGAAACGATGCATGTAGACAACACCAACTGCACCTTCAGTCTGTTGCAAGTAGGTAGCAAGGGTAATTGAACATCTGCTAGAGTTTGGTCCCATAGTTATTTCTAATTGGGTTCTTTCTCTCTCTACACCTGAATTGATAGCGGGTGTTGGTCTAAGCACTGTTTTAAGCATTTCTAATGGTTCTGGCACATCCCTTTATGAGACAGCAGATGTGCAGGTGCTGAAATAGCTGCTGCCGATTTCTACCAATAGCAAAATATAGGGAAACTAGATGACACATAAAATAATTTTAAAAATAACATAAAATAATTTTTTTTTTTTGCATTATGATCATTCAACAACAACAACAACAATAACTGAAAAGTGAGTTAACCAGGGAGAAAGGGGAAATTTCTACTTTGAAATGCAGTTTTGAATTTCTTCAGGCTTAACAGTCCATCTGGATATTGTTAGATGCCTAGTCACATCAACACATCATGTTTCATTTCAGGTCTCTTTTTTTTTTTTTTTTCTCTTAAAGTGTCTTTTATAATGTCCCACCACTACAATATATTCCTAAAATTCCATATTATGTTTTGTGTCAGAAGAGCATCAGTGAAAAGCTGTGCTTGGGTTGCTTAGTGCAGTGCTCAGGCCACCAGGAAGACAATGACTGACTGCTCCTCTCTTCTGCCTGTTATTTTCTTGGCTCCCTTATCAGCATCTTCCCTGGATACTTCCACACAATTCTAATTATAGGACTGAGGATAACAACTATCAGGAAAGCAGTACTTCATTTTTATACCTACTGCCAGTAGTTTGTTACTCATTTTGCTCTAGGAAAAAAGGAAAAAAAAAATTGTTTACAAATGTATCATTATACAGCAGATCTTAAATTGCAGAACTATTAGCTGTAAGTATTGACTATTGTCAGAGCTCTGCTGTGGCCTGTGAAAAGGTCAGGCCTTTTCATTTATGCTCTTTTTATGTGAGGAATACAAAATAAATACAATACACAATTTATTGGGCTGCTGAGATTTTTTTTTTTTCCCCTAGACCTGCAAAACAGCCACCAGGTTTGTATCTTCTTTCTTATTCTATACGAACAAGGTTATTTCACTTTCTTTTCTTTCTTGAGGAAAGAATTTAATTTCCCATAGTAGCACCCAAAATGAATAGTCTTCATTTCCATGTAAACAATTACATCTTTATGAGCTACCTGTGCTTCTATCTTTAGGATGTTGATAAAGAGTGGTGTGCTTTTGCTCAGACAACATGATGGAAATAATAACTTCTTATGGTCTATCAAGCCAGCTAACAACATTTTCAAAGCACCAACTACCTCATTTTAAGCACCCATATGCAAATGTAGATGTCCGAGTGACAATAATTTGACCTTAGGATACCTCAATTTCTAATAGTGCTCCACATTCAGCACTTCAGTAAACCATTCATTTTATTTAAATTTCTTACTTAACTACATGAAATTTTAATCTTAACCATATAAGTCATATAATTGAGCTGCCTAGCTCAATTTGTACAGTCTTACAATTTTGCAATAGGTACCAGGTGGTTTTTTTGAAGCTTTTTTTTTTTGTGTTGCTACACCAAGCACATCATCTTCTAAATAGCCAGAGAAGTTCATACTAGCTTAGGGAGAGCTATAATGCACACAAGACAAAAGCCAGCAAGATACTCTCCACCATCATTTTTAGTTCTGCCACTTAAAAGGAAATATCATGGCAAGATAAAATTACATAAAAATATTTATTACCTTTGCAGTTAAACACACAGTAACAGAGAAATGTACAATTCACTTGGACATTTGTAAACAGCAACAGCAATAACATTATTTACTTATCCAAAGCCAAAGTTTATCCAAGCTGCATGAAAACAAATTCCAGCTGACTAGAACATAGGTGCCATGTAAACATAAGGAGAAGCTTTCTCATGGTGAGGGTGACAGAGCACTGGAACAGGCTGCCCAGGGAGACTGTGGAGTCTCCTTCTCTGGAGACATTCAAAACCCACCTGGACATGTTCCACCTGATGTAAGTGATCTTGCTCTGGCAGAGGGGTTGGACTAGATGACCTTTCGAGGTCCCTTCCAACCCCAAACATTCTGTGATTCTGTGATTCTACCAACTCGTTCAAACCCTTGACAATTTGTCAATCTCCTTGACAAATATGCCAAACACTTCACATGGTGGTCTTCAGGAAGAACAAACTTGGAGACCATCATACCCCAAACACGTCTTTATTACCCACTGAAAATAATACTCTAGGCTGTAACATGATACCTCTGAGGTGCTACTCACATTCCTTCCACCATCTCCTTACTAGGGCAGGAGCACCAAGAAAGGGGCAAGAGATCCTCAAAACCACCATTTTCAATGGCTCCAGTCATTTTCATGAAGAAGCAATCAGTAACAGTTTTGCTCCTCTGCCTGCTATACTGCTCCCCTATGCCACTTTGAAAGACACAAGACTGCTGACGAAAGAAGGAGCAAATTGGTGTGTGTCTGTGTATGTAAGACAAATGAATAAACACAATTATACCCATAGTGCCATGCCACCAGCACTGTGGCTTATTTCATATTTGTCTCAGTGTCAAATATTCACATTTTTCTTATTATATCATCACCACCTAGGGACTGTTGAGCTAGTAAAGCACCAAAACAAAGTTTGACCTTAGAGGATGTGAAGCATATATCTTTGCTTACCTTATTTCCAGAAACACCCAGACATCTGTGAGGAATGGTACAGGACTTAGATGATCCACCTAGGGGATGGATAGGATGACTTGTAGCACCTCTTAAGTCCTGCAGCCTTATTCTCTGTAATCCATACATACATTTGTATGGCAAATAAAACCATTCCTGCTTCTAAGAGTTGAAAGAGACATAAGACTGTGCCTCAATGTTTACATTAATATTAAGGATGTATATTTTTTCAAAATGGTGTGGATAGAGTTTCATTCACCTGTCTCTGAAGCATCCCATATTGTCCAGGCCTGATGATCAGGCAGACTACATTTCAAAAGCTGGTATGAGGATTTTCTGCCATGCAGAAAAGCATGGGCATGAGTATCTGCTGACACACAGAAGAGCACTTAACATTTTTGAAGGTTTCAGTATCCTGAGTCATGTTTTACATATTAAATATACTGAATAGCAATAAAATTAGTTGTTCCCAACATGCATAGATGCATACAATACACATACTTCTAACTGTATGCATACTTACAGGTAAAATCTGTGTGCAATCATGCAAAAGTAGGATTATTTTGTTGTCAAATACAAATTAACATTAACTGAGTTGAACTTTAAAGGTTTTGAACACAAATTTAATTATTATAGCTGGAGTTTGATGACAATATCAAACATGTCTACATTGAAAGATCAAACAATACTCTTGTAGTGTTTGCCTGTTTCAGAAGGCAAAGTTTTATTCATTGACATTTTTGATCTCCAAGAATGTGAAAAAAATTATATTCTGCACTTTTAGATTAACAGGAATCTTTTTTTCTCTTGCCTTTAACATCTCTTGCAAGTGTTTGCATTGTACCATAGAATAATTGTCAGTTTTAATTCCTTCAACCCATGTTCCCTTGTTTCTTTACCACTCCCTTCAAAGTCAGGCATCTGGAATCAAATAAATTCATATACCGATGTTTGGCAACCAGTGAATGCTGATCATCATTTGCAGTTCTGTTCAACACTTTGAGTTTACTTCAGTTAGATCAAGAAGTGGAAACCTAGTGAAGACCACACAAAAAAACTGGAAGAGAAAGAGCTAGTGGGGTTTTTACTGCTTTGTATCGGTTGGATGCATTATAGCTGTTTGTAGAAACACACAATAGAGAATTTAGGAGGGCTTAAACACACCCCAGTACAGAACAAAGCTTGTAGCTTTAGACATTTTATTCATCAACATTCAGCAGCTGTTAAGCTGGTGAAAACGAATTTACCCAGGAAGACACATTCTTATGTTCCTCTAAGTTTGAGGGTAGCTTTTGCATATTCCATTTTTAAATATGTTCTCTCCCAAGAAATTGGTATTTTTCAAGTTTTTAATTAGAGGATAAAATGCAAGATATATTTTAATTTTTTTTTTTTTTTTTTTTTTAAAGGAAAATACGTTATATGTAACTTCTTCACATAGATTTTCTAGAATGACATAGATAAAAACCAAGCAAAAATATCAGAATTTGCCTTGGGACTACCTGAGTAAGAAAAAAGACCAAAACAAAACAAAAACCTCATCTAAGACATGGTGATATATTTTTCTCCACTGCTTCAGCAGAACAAGTCAAAGCAGGTAGGAAGAAGGCAGAATAAAAGACATAAAGAAGAGATCTGCTTCAAGGGCATCTTCTAGACATACAGCTCTGCATACATCAAAACCAAAACAATTTCACTGAACACAGATCTATGCCATGGAGAGACAATGGCAACTGTCAATTACTCCGTCTAAAAGGGTACTGGAAGGCTCCCAAATATTACACTGATGAGACTGATAAGTAAAAAAATTAATATAGAACAGTGATAGCACATGCATGTATGGAGACAAAGCTCATGTCATGAAGGCAGAAGAGGTTCAGTATTCATTGTATAGAAACATACATTCCACACTTCCAGAAATTATTAACAGAGTGCAAATAGTGCTTCCTATACATCCGTACAATAGAAAGAAAAAAAAATAATAAATGGGGCAGTCACAAATAGAGACATTAATGTCTACATCATCACAGACTCTTCCTGGTCTCAAATAAACATTCTCCTTTCCTGATCACTCATGGGCTCACCTTCTAACTTGCAAACCTAATCATAGACTCATAGACTCTTCCAAGATGGAAGGGATCCATAAAGATTATTGGGTCCAAGTCCCTAGTCCTTGGAGGGCTACTTAAAACTAAACCATATCACTACGAGCATCGTCCAGACATTTCTTGAACTCTAACAGGCTTGGTGTCCTGACCACTTCCAAGGGAACCTGTTCCAGTGACCAATCAACATCTCGGTAAAGAACCTTTTCTTAATATGGGATCTAATCTTCCCTTGATGCAGCTTCATTCCATTTCCTCATGTCCTATTACTGGTCACCAGAAAGAGATCAGCACCTCCCTCTCCACTGCTTGCCTTGAGGAAGTTGTAGACTGCCATAAGGGCACCCCTCAGCCTTCTCTAAACCGAACAAAGTGACTTCAGCCACTCCTCATTAGCAGTATTTAGTAATTTTCAGTTAGTAACTTCTTGACAGACATTAAACATTTTTCTGTATTTGCTTAATCAAGAAAACTACCACATAATTATACTCCACTGGATGCCTTGCATGCCTACATATCTGTTGAGGTAAGTACATAATCAAGTTGCCTGCTTAAACAACCTTCATGACAAACTAAATATATATATTTTGCATTTCACCAGAAGATCAAAATATACACTCATTTGAGGAACAGAAACAAGCCCCTCTGACTCTTAACTGAATCAGCTGTTTCATATAAAAATGTGTTGCCATTTTCAGACAAATAAAAAGAGCTGCCAGAACATCCTAAAGAAATCATATAACCTAATGAAGGTTCCAAAATAACAAGAATTAATGTGATCACCTGTGCCTTGGCTAACAGCCAGATGTTGACCTGGTCATCACCTCATCCCTCCCTTTCATGGGATGGTGAGAAAACAGAAGGAATGCAAAAAGACTCAGGGATCAAGACAATGATAGCCCAATAAGAAAAGCAAAAACTCTGCACAACCAACACAAAAATTGGAATTCACTCACTATTTCCCATTGGCAGGCAGATGTCCTGACACATCCCAGAAACCAGGGCCTCAGCACTCCTAACTGCTTCCCCCTCCTTTCCCTGAGCTTCCATCACTGAACACAGAGTCATATGGTACAAGAGTATCCATCTATTCAGTTTGGCTCAGCTCTCTCAGTTACGTTCCCTCCCAAACCCCCTGCCACCCCTGCCTTACTCACTGGGAGTGGGGCACAAAGGGCAAGGCACCTGGTAGGAATTTCCATGGACAAAACTTTAACTACTCCTTGAATCTTCTCCTTTGATTCAGGTATCTTCATTTTGCTCGGGTCAGAGTTTGTCCTTTGGCTGATTGTCAGGAATTGCAGGTACATTAATAACTGTAGATTAAGGGTAAAAAGGAGTTTGTCTAAGAGTAGAAAGTGACAGAATTTTTGTAATATAATATCTGGAAAATAAAACATACCAACTGTGATTCACTTATTGTCTCAACTGGAGTTTTATGGAGTTCTACTGCAGTTATATTGAGAAGAGTTTCACAGAAAACCTTAATTTTGAATTAAAATGTCAAGGGAAGCAAATGCATTAGGACTTGTATTTTATTTTTTTTTCTTTAGCAGTTTGAAAAATCCATATTACAACATTTTTTATGTACTCAGAGCTATTTTATTGCAGCTCTGTAGAATATAGTTGTTTATCCTACTGTGTTTCTGAACTCAGTAAGGCAGTCCTTGAAAATGTAATGCACAAAAAGCTAGGGACTCCCACTTGTTTCTTGCAGAAATTGTATGTCTCTCATGGCATCAGGAGTGGTGAAGGGCACCCGTTTACTACTAACTTTTGGAGCAAAAGGTCACGAGAAATTGTGCACAGATAAATGTTTCTGCACTCATTCATTTTATTTCTTTTTTTTAATTTTTTTTTCTTTTATAATTGATGTTCCCACATCTGCTTATAGGACCCTATTACCTGACTTTGACAGAGAAACAGCGAACTGTTATCTTCAGTGTGCAGAATGCCCCCACTAAAGCTACCCGTGTGCAGAGATGTTCATTCACACTGCACACACACACCACAGCAAGCAAAAAAAAAAAAAAAAAAATCAGAACCAAAAGAACAAAAATTCTTTTCTCTGTGGGAATCCTGCACTAATCTTTTCCCTTTTCTTTTCTTGACAGTAAACAGAATGAAAACACTGGCTCAATACAGCATAACTCATTAATACTAGAACCTAATGTGTTAACCACTATTAGAACATCTAGCCCATTATACACAAATGAAAGATAATCTAAATATGGAGTCTGAAACAAAAATCTATGACCTTTCTGGTTTTTATTTGGTAGGTTTCTTGCTGACTTCATTTTGCTGCTCTGATTTCCCTGCATTTTGTAGAAGTCAAAAAAGAGTAAGAAAGCATTACAAAAGGCAGGACATAATAGAGTGATTACATAGTACCATCTAGAGCCTGCAACTGTTACAACACCTCCGAAAAGAAGGTGGACTATCTCTAGAGTCTGTGTACAAGAGGTAAAAAGAAATCTTATATTGTTTCCAGGGCTACAGAGGGGATACTCCAGTATCATAGAAAATGAAGTAGACCTGAGCACTTTGCATCCTTTGTGCAGGCATGCTGACTTTAATACTCTGTTTTCATACATGTCATTTTCAGGATGCTTTATTATCCTACAGTTGATCCTAAAAAGGAAGGAAAAATGAATCAAGGGATAAAATGGTATATTCAACTTAATCATTTTGGCATGTTGGGTTCTTTGGTCTGTCAGTGTGTCCTGAAAGTACATTTTCCACCAGTCACTGCAGACAGGCTCACAACATGTAGCTTACATCTCAACAGCACTTTTGACATGACTAACTGTTGACAGTATTTGAACTTTTGAGCTCTGCTGTCCTTGGGCACAGTCAAAAGAAGAGCAGGAAAAAATGTCAATCTTCAAGGACACTAGATCCCTCCCTCTCTGCACAAACTAAAGCATTCAGCCTCACCTTTCAAATCCCATCTCAAAATCACACCATGAACCCCATTTAATTAGAAATGCTCTCACATATTCATTATACCAGCTGGTTTCAACTCGGAAAGCTTATTCTTCTGGCTCATTTCTATACACAGTACCTCTGTTCAAATACAAAACTCTATAAGCAGGACTGTGTGTTCTCTGTGCTTTCTTATGCCAAGGACTGAGCACTCTGGCAACTCTTAAATATTAGGCATATGAACAGGCCACTTAGACTTCCAGACACACAACAAAGGAGCAGACATACAGACAAATCCATGCCCACACATCTCTTTCCTCTCACTTTCCCTTCTCCCTAACCCTTCCTGTCTATCAAGTCAGCCTTTCCTCTTGTCTCTATTCCATTTTATGAATATCTCTTTTCTACAGATGCTTGCCTACAGGTATCAGTGGTCCACGGTACAGCAGAATCAATGCAGCTGATACACAATAGAAAGGGGAAATGTTGGCAATATATGATTACAGATTAAATGATGCAATTTCAAGGTCAACACTACAGAAGGCATTTATGACGAGGCTGACAAGTAAAGATGAATGGCAAATGACTGAGGGCAGTTACAGTATTTAATGTACATTTGCCTTCTTTGAGATCTGTAGACTCTGCTACCATCTGCTGGTTTATGAAAAAGAGCCAGGGAATCTATTTTAGTAGCTCTATATACATAATCTTTCAGCTGTCTCTCATTATGAGAACAGTCCTCATTTCAGGTCACAGCCTACCTTCAGACTCCACAGAGCTGTCAATTAGGCTCAGTTTTGTTTCCTGATATATTTCCAACAGCAGGCACGAGGAAGAATGGCAAATAGACAATGCAAAAATTATTCTAAACCCAAATAATATATCCCAGAGTAAGGCACATTTTCAGTATTTTGCAGGAAAAAAAAAAAAAAAAAAAGGAAAAAAATTAATCAATTCAATTAGTTCCAGGTTATTCTACAGGGTAGAGGGTGAGGACAGATTGAAAGCTATTCAGTTCTGGTTTTGAATGAACATACCCTTCATTATGCTTCCCTATATAACTGATACATAAATTGTTGTACTCTACCAAAATCAATGGAGCAATGCAATCTGCTATTTTTTGAGAATGTGTTCCAGGGAGGATATATGCCAGACCTAAATGTAACTTAATGCAAAGTTACATCCAAGTTACATTAAATAGAAGAGAGAAAACATGAATGTATTCCAAATACAACAGAGTTTTTTCTATTCTACACATTCTTCCCTTAGACAGATGTAATAATACATAGACACAGAACACAAAATAAACTGGTTTCAAAATCATCACCTTTTCTTCATCCATTTAACCTGTCAGGATTATCAAGAAAGTGTTGTCAGTGGTGGTAACTTATACAGAAGTTGGAGGCACATACTCAACCTAATTCTGTAGATTTTAGGGCCAGAAAAAAATCATGGTGGCCACTTCTATGCTTACCCCAGTCCACAGACTTGTGCCTAGTGACTCCTCTTTCAGGTCATCACTTCTAGATGGATTAGGGTTTCAGATACATATGCCTCAGTTCAGAAGATTAAGTACATGCTCAGGTCATTTATGCTCAATCAGCCTTATTTCTGGTGTAAGGTCCATCTTGGCACTAGAACAAAGTTGTAGCACTCAATGGGAAGTTCAAGGATCATCAGCAAGCCAAAGAGGCTTGGGAGAGTCCAACAGCTACCTAGCTTCATGAAAAGTACATGCTATCTTAGCCCTTTGGATAACAGTTTCCCCTCCTGGGACTAGCCAAAACTCCCTAATCCAGCTGATGAGTGTCTCATTGATATCAATGGCCATACCCATTTTACAATGTCTAAAGACTGGGGATTCCTAGATTTGGAGGCATTGGAGCAAGGAACTCTTGGAAGCAGTTTTGAGAAAACCCCACAGTTAATAGCCTGTAGAGAGCCTTCTACATTTTCCCTCACAAATTTTGACTCACCACCAGCACCATAAAGTAGCAGCAAGCAACTTCCTTTTGGACTTTCATACTAATATGAACATGGAAAAGGGATATGCACATGCAGTTTTTATAAGCAGCCTGTGCTCACTATTTGCCATCTAGCAAAAAGGAAACAGAGGTTACCAGAGTCAATGGGAAAACACTGGCTGTATCTTACAACACAGTTTACACTAGAACTCCTTTTAAAATGAAACTGGGCACAGCTCCAGTAGTACATATTCTCTAGAGAAAAAGAATTAAGATGGCTGAGATACATTTCTTGATTCACAGGTGTGATGAAGCAACAGATACCTCACAGGTGAATCACAGTAAAGCCCCAATGTAGCCCCAGGGGACTTGGAGCAGTCTGTCTGGAGATGGACTTTTCCTGGTATATTTCAGCCAGACCTTCTCTATTACTACAGCATTTTTAATAACACTGTACTTCTATAAACAACTCTGTGATGAACATAAAAAAAAAAAAATTTAAATATTTGAAACTGTACATGCTAATACATTTAAAGCTTAAACACTTCTTGATCCTAATACTTCCTTTTGGTACAGAAAGGGAGCAAGTATCCCATGAGGATAAGCCAACATGAATTATAGACTATGCACTGTTTATCCTGAACAGGCATGGAATAATATAGGAAAAGATCTGATTTCATATCAATGAAACTTGGAAAAAATATTTACAATATGTTTGGTTGTTTTTATTAGAAAGCAGCAAAAGCACAAAGAAACTTTTGCAATGACTGTTCCCTTTTTTACTATGTATCTGAGAAGATAATTTGGCTCTGATTTTTAGAACTTGGAAGGGGATAATCTGACACAATGGAAAATAACTTTTTTTTTTCTGTTTCCAGAGACCTACAAACTGCTGCAAAGGAGGATAAGAAACACCCACAAATGTAAACATTAACATAGGCTTTGGACAGAAATAGTAGGACTTCTACACACAATCATCCTCACAGCCCAAGGGGCACAGTAACGGTCTCTGCTTCTTGCAGGTCCCAGCTCTAAGCTCATCCTTCTTTCTATTGAACCAGCAGATGTCTGTATGTGCTCTAGATCTAGGCTAGAAGAGTTAAATCTTTTTACAAGACTATATTTCAAGAGTGGATGGCTTTGTGCAAGTATTGGAGGCCTGCTACCTACAATAAGTGTTTGTAGCAGTATATACCATCTAATAGGATATATTGCAATTAATTGCATTACTCTTAATATTTTGTTTACATTTACAGCTCCTAAAACACACTCTATGAGATATGGATTTTTTTAGGATTGATCAATTTGTATTGGGTTTCTGTGGAAGGGTTTTGGTAGCAGAGGAGGGAATACAGGAGTGGCTCCTGTGAGAAGCGGCTAAAAGCTCCCATGGCCCAGAGAAATACCTGCTCTGGCCAAGAACTAACCAATCAGCAATGGTAGAAGTGCCTGTGCAATAATATCTTTAAGAAGGGGGAATAAAATCTGCTAGGAAACCTGCAATAGATGAGAGGAATGGGATGTGGGAGAAACAACTAAGCAGACTCCAAGGTCAGTGAGGAAGGAGGAGGCAAGTCCCCTTCAAGACTCCACTGCAGCCTGTGGTGAGACAACAGGCTGACTTCCTGAAGCCCATGGAGGTTAACAGTGGAGTAGATGTCCACCTGCATCCTGTGGAGGACTCCACACCAGAGCAGATGGCTGTGCCCAGAGAAGTCCATGGGATGCTTCTGCAGAAGCAGTCTGTTCCTGAAGGGCTACACCCTGTGGAAGGGACCCACACTGGAGCAGTTCATGAAGAACTGCATCAGTTCATGAAGAACTGGGAAGGACTCACACTGGGGAAGTTCATGGAGGACTGTTTCCTGTGGGAGGGACCCAACACTGGAGCAGAAGACTGTGAGGAGTCCTCCCCTGTGAGAGGAAGAAGGGGCAGGATTGAGCAAGTGGCCGCATGATGCTTAGTTTCTGACTAGGCTAAACCATAACACAATCTCATTAGGAAGTAAGACAGCAGAGGAAATAAAATTCAACTCCTAGAATGTTTTACCAGTGAGAACAGAACAAAAATATTACTTCGTGATTCATACACAGCTAGTGTTATAAAGAGATTAATTCTCCCACTTGTTGATGTCAGAATCCCTGCAATAGAACTATGCATTTCATCAGACAGCCATTGAAATGAACTAAAATTTACACAGATTTATAGCAGGAATAGCAATACATTTATTTTCAAACTGAAAACTTAGAAGCCAGATCATTCAGCTTTTGCCCACTGAAATTCTGTGATCAAAAAAAAAAATTAGAGCACAGAAAAGATTTAATTTTTTGCATTACTTTGTTATTTAAACAGTCTCTCAATTTTACTTATGCAAACCACCACAGTAGAAACGACAGCTCTGAATCACAGTTTACATACAGTTTAATACTTTCCCAAATAATCACATAAAATAAATCATAATTTTTTCATGGGAATACACAGATGCACATTGCACTATTAAAACAAATAAATAGATAGGAACCTCCAAGAAAAAAAAAAAAAAAAGTCATTTTGCTCTCTTTAAAATTTCACTGGCCTACTAATTCTTGCTTTCATATGGGTTATTATGATGCAACTACTATTTTTCACAATTAAACAGGATGACACACTTGGAGTGTGTACACTAAGAACTAAATTTAACATGCAAAGGTAATAATAGTTCTGTTTCACTCTCTTATTCTCTCTTTCATTTTGTTCCTGTTGTAAATTAAACAAATGTTTCTTAAATCACCTAAGAGATCCAAGGATCAACAAAAATATTTCTGTGAAATTACCATAAAAAAAATTTAATTTGCCATATATCTGTGAATACCTGCTAGCAGAAAGAGGTTCAAAACTCTTCTTAGTTACAAGTGGCACTGCACCTACTAAAATAGCCACTCGGTTAAGCTGCTTTCCAGAAACAGACTCTGCCTGTTCTCTGCACAAGGCATATGATGATTTTGTACATAAATCTGATACAAACCCAACACAACTCCCTTTAATTGAGTTTCTCATGTTTCATTTCATAAAGAATTACAGTGTTTCCAAATCCAATTCTGAATAAAGAGCTACATTTAGACTTTTTTTTGTTTGTTTGTTTGTTTGTTTTATGGGGAAACAGATTGGGATTTTTCCACCTTTGATGATAATCTAAGTTAGTACCTTCTGAAGCCCTTCTTCAAGGCATAGGACCACTGCTTACCAGGAATAAATACCAAAAACTCCATGTTTATTGAAAGAGTGCTAAAAAACCCTAACTCTTTAGTTGCAAATATGGACAACAGCTCTGCTTTCTCAGTAAAACCAGTAGTCAAATTTGGACCAAACTAAGTCCACAGAAATCTTTCCCCTGACTTAATGAGGGCTAGAATTTCACCCTAAGACTTTAAAGCAAGGAAAAGAAAAGAGCAAAGGTTGCCTCTATAGCAAGAAAAGAGAGCAAAGAAAGAGGAAAATGGATTTATTTTTCTTAAGAGTTAAAAGGTCATTCATCTTTACAAAAGCTAACGAAACAAATGTCATTAGATATAGAAGATATAAAAGGTCAAATAAATACCCTGAACATGGAGCTAAAATGTTACAGAGAGACTAAAGGAATAAGAGAAGCACATTTATTCCTTTGAGGATAAAATTATTGAAGAATAAAAATAATTTTGTAAAAAAATGTTTCAAGAAATAAAAAAGTCCAGATGGCAAACATTTGAAGTAAGAAGCCTGCATTAGAAAAGAAATAATACCCCTTTATTAAATATATAGGGAGCAAACAGTAACAAGAACCTATAGTGATCATACTGTCTAGAACTTTATTGAACTTGCAGTTTGGAACTTGAAATTCCATAAGAAACATGCACAATAGAAAAAAAAACATTCCATGATAGAACGATACCTGTTGTATTCACTCTGACCAATGATATGTGATCAACTAATGAAAAGCAAAAGGAAAATATGTCAGTCCAAAAAGAATAAAAAATAATTAAAAAAAAAAGTAAAAAAAAACAAACAAACCACAGAAACAAACCAGCAACAACAAGAAAAGAAATGTTAATTTATTGATAGATCAGTTTACCAAAGACATTAGAATGGTTTGAGTTGGAAGACACCTTATAGATCATCTAGTTCCAACTACCTTAACAGAGAAGAATTACTCCATTATATCTAATCTACATCTACCCTCTAGGCTACATTGATACTTTGACTCAGTGCCCCGGTTTCAGCTGACATAGAGATATTTTTTCTTCTTAGTAGCTACAGTAGTCCTGACTGGGTTCAATCCACAACACTCAGGGTTAGACAACTCTTTTCACAACTGTACTCGAAAAGAAGGTATTCACCTTCTGGGAATTTTAAATTTACAATTTTTTGGAAGCATAAATGAAACACCTGCCCAGTGCAAAATGCCACCAACTTCCAATAAGATTAGAGTTATCAACCAGAAAGGCTTATTCAGGACAGCATTAATGTGTAAGTGCTGCTGGTTTGCTGTCTTCTACACACTGAAATTCTTGTGGAAATGTTATTTACTTATTCTTTTGTGTTTACTAAATTTCATCACTAGAAGTTTTCTACAGTTTTGGATCCTTTATAATAAAATATATGCATTACATTATTTTTCTTATGACTTGAGTAACTTTCAGTCGCCTTATTCCCTCCCTTTCTTGACTCTGACAAGTACTTTGAACAATACGTTGATTATCATAATGCAAAATACACTATTTTTAGAGAAGCATATGTTACAGTGAATTCATATAATATTTAATATATTTTCCAATTTAATTTTATGAATTCAGATGTGATGTGATTCAAGCACAGGATGCACTTTCTCCTAATTTAACGCCTTGTTTTAAAATCATGACCCTTCTGACTTGAAAAATATCAGCTGCTCTCTGATGTGATAAACATGAGTAAACTGAAAAATGTCATATTTCTATATTCAATCAGAGTATCTGCACCTGTTTCCAGATGCTAAGTATTTCACACTGTTATGTAGTAAGTGTGCTGTTGTAAGGTATATCTGTGTAAAAGAAAAATGCAACTGTTTGCTGTTCTTAGAGATGTCAAAGAATTCCAGATAGAAGACTTAAGCTTCATCAGCTTACTATACATATGGGACAATTGAGCACAGAAATAGGAAGTAAGCTACCCAACATCTGTTGTTGTCTCATGATTAGGATAGACACAGTTTCTATAAGCCAGTCTTGAAAGTTCTTTTCTTCCTGTTTCTCCCCTTGTAAGGAATAGGGCTGGACAGAGATTAACGTGTCATGATCTGCCAAAACTGAACATAATCACAACCAGACAGCAGGAAAGATGGGAGAGAGCTTCACATAAAACACTCCTCAAGGTGTGGGCAGAGTAACTGTGGGGTAAGCTAAAACAGGAATTTACAATCTGTCCACAGTTCTTCAGTGAACACTCAGCCACTCATATACACAAGGTAGCTCAGCCAGCCCTCTTCCACTGATGGTAAGACTGGTATGCATTACTTTTTCACTGCAAGGCATGTACATGTAAACAGTTCCTCCAAACTAGGCTGTAAATACACACCTTTGATTATTCAGAAATAACTAGTTGTTTGTTCATATACTCCTAGTGGCCAGTGGGTAGGGATAGAGATGGGGAGCACATGCGGAGAGGAGATGGTTCCCTTTTGCCAGATTATAAATTACAGGAGTGCTATGTGCAACATTGGTGGACACCTTTGAAACAGATGTAGTTCTTCACACAGTCCTCTAGTTAGTTTCATAAATCAAAGTTCAACTTTTATTTTCCTTCATGCTTTCTGCTAGGACTGTAGAGAGGATTTAATTTCCTTGGTTTTGGGCCCCCACCTTGCCTTAGACTGCATTGCTTCATGTTCCCTTGGGGTTTCCCAACTCCAGCCTAGCTCCAACTGCTACTATGGCACTGAAAAAAACTTAGGTCCAGGAGCTATGCCTCAGAAATATATCACTCTGTATTGTAATGAAATCCAAGAGAAAATGCAAATCATTCTCCTATTTAAAGTTTTCCAAGTACAATCCTGCCTCTGCAGCTATTTTGGACTAAAGTGTGACAGCCCTACAATTGACTACTTTCCCACTTGTCTAGACATGTGACTACACCAGCTTAGCACAAGTAAATTGGGGAATCTTGCTTATACCTCCTACTTTGTGGTCTAAACATTTCTGCATCAAACTTCATGCTCTCCTGGACCATGAAAAGCCATTCTCCTAACAGGTCTCATAGTCAAATTGCCTAAGATCTACAGTGGTGATCTATATTAGGTGTTAATGCTATCTTCATTTAAATCAGCCCTGCTGCATAACTTCGTTGTCACACAACTCTAGTATTTCATTCCAACCATCCAATAATGCTAAAATTGGCACAGCTGGTAAACCCTGATCTCCCCTGCACATCCAAAAGGAGCAGTGCCCACAATGCAAATATCCTCTGAATTCAGTGGTAGTAGTTTCATTAGCTGATCCCTTCCTAGGTTGCTCTATCTTGGAAAAATTCTGCAAAAACAGCTATTGCTCCAGAGAAAATTCTATGTTTAAAAAATAAATAAATAATCCACCACCAAAACCCACAACCCATACTTTTTTTCACTTCAACAAATTCAGCTTTCTGGAGCAGAATTCTGAAATGCAATGGAAACCCAAAGAAAGGCACTCTCTGATCCCAAGCAAATCTCAAAAGGTCAAAACTCCTTCTCAGCTGCCTTGTCTGTCCAAACTAATATTTTACCCTCTTTTGCAACTAAAATATCTACAGTGTTCTCTACTGGGAAATAGATGTCACCTCTAGCATATAGTTTTGTAATCATCCACAGAGTTAATACACTTGTCCTGCCTGTGTCTGGCCTTGACTAATGCAGGCTTCCCTGCAAACTTCCATGCAGAATGATAATTTTCTAAAATAATTGTTTTAGCCATGTCATTACTTTCTTTTAATCCTTTTATAGGGTCTGACTTCTCTATAGGATAAAAGACAAAACTACCTATCTCTATTGCACAGTTATACAACTCTTTCTTCATACCCCACCATAAAATTTCCATCTGTTGCAATGCCTATCAAAAGCCTGACAATAATTAGGCTGTTAAAATACCAGGAGTTCCACTTACCATTTTGATGAGTGTTTTCTCAATGTTTTCGTTTTGTTCCTTCTCCTTCTGCATTCATCACTTGTCTTGTACTTATTTTGTAACACTTTTCTGTAGCACACTTTTATGCTCAAGTTTTTGAAGAACACTAGGCACAAAGAGACTTTGGTCCACAGCTTGTGTCTAATTACTACAGTAATGCTTTCTAATATTAAATTGAGCTAAACTAGAAATTATACAAAACTGTCATTTCTACATGCCAATTAGCACGCTGAGATACATTGTGAGGCCACTGTACAAATTTGCATTTCCTATCAAGACTGCTGTTTGTACTTTACAGGCACAGCTAAAGCTACAGACAGGACCTGTATTTCTTTCCCAAAAGAAAATAAATAATGCTTTCTGCACTGCTGCTTCTTCTTCTGATCAGAATACCCTTTAGCTAAAGTATGATAAATGGATAACAATGACACCAAATTTAAATTTTTCAACTGACTATTTTCAGCCACTGCAGATTGTACACTGTGTACCTCACAATTCTTGTTGGGGAAAAAAAAAATCCTAATTATCCCAATATAGAAGATACACAGGATCATTTCTTTCATTTTCTTACACTGTGGATGCCACACTGCCCTCTGGCAATCTGGAAACAAAGTTCAGGCTCCCCAGAACAGCCAAGATTAATCCAGGATAACAATAGTTTCACAAAATTTACTTTCCATTTACTACTGTTCACTTATATAAAGGCAGATATTCCTACATATTTAGATTCAAGAACATCTGAGTTTTTAAAAAATGGACATTCAGGATGCTGCCTAAATAGATCTTAGCAGCCTAGTACTGCTCTACTGAGTGTTTCAAAGTCTGATAGTCATCTAGGTGTACAATAATAATGTATGCAATATATATAGTATGTTTTTTGTTCATGTGAGAAACAAACATTTTGCAGAAAGTTTGTTTGAAAGATAAGGCCTCCAAAAAAACCCAAACTAAAAAACAAAAACAAAACAAAACAAACAAAACAAACAAACAAACAAAAAAAACCCACACAAAAAAAACCCCAAACACCACCACACACACACAAAAAAAACAAAACGCACACACACAAAAGAAAACAAAGCAAAACAAAAAAAAACCCACAAGGATTTTAAGGCTGCAGGACAAAAAAAGCTGCCAAATTTTCAAGTGTAGTTCTTAAACTAGTCAAGTACAGCATTTATTTCCTACAAAGAAAACACAGGAAACTGGAGCTGTTTCCTGAGCTTCCAATGTTTTCAGTGTATTTGAGAAGAAATCTTAGTTCCATCCTAGAGTTCTTTTAGACAACAGTAACACACAGACAGGAAGGTTAGAAAAAGAAGAAGGAAGAGAAAAAGAAAGAAGGAAGAGAAAAAGAAGAAAGAGAAAAATATCAAAAAACCCTCCAGAACACCCATAAAAAAAACTCTACCAACACAAGGAAATAAAAGCAAACCACACAACAATAAAAAACACTAACAAACAAAAAACCCAAATGAAACACAAAAGAAATTCCAATTATCACTTGCCTTGGGGAGAGTGGAAAAAAATTTATTCATGTATCAAGCTCGGCAAATTTTACTCTTTCTAGAAAACACTGTACTCAACTGCTTGGCATTTCCTAATGAAGGTATTTCCCCCATAACATTATATATAGCAATGAACAAATATTCTATCATGGCATAGAAAATAGACTGGAAGTCTATTCTGAATCAGAGGGAAAAACTCATAAAAGGAAAAAAAAAAAAAAACAGAAAACACATTTTTCCAGAAGCTATTTGGGTTCTTTGTTTTTGTTTTTTGTTTGGTTTGGTTTGGTTCTGGGTTTTTGTTGTTTTCCTTTCTTTCTTTTAGCAGCATAAACTAATAATCAAACATTTATGGAAACAAGGAATGAATAATTATGAAAATTAACAACCTAAAGAGCAATTCTTTTGATGTTTAAATTTGTCAACATACAAACCCTTTTATTTTGGAATCTGTTACTTATCTAGCAAGAATGTTGTCAAACTAATAGCACATCGTTTAAAAAAAATAGAAAGATAAAACTGATACTCAAGCTTAGAAATAACTAGTAGAACAATTATTCTTAAGTTTGGAACCATGAATAAAATGTTTACAGTCTTTAGCATTATACCTGCATAAATCTTGGTATTCTTAGCAACAAATAAGTTTGAGTTATTCTTTTCAAAAATTACATTATGAAAAAGCTAAGTGACAGCTAAAAACCACATCTAACAGCATACTACACCAGATGAGATAAAGTAAGGATTAAAAACTCGTAGATTACCTGGCAGAAGTAAAATAACTGCAGCACCACATAGCATAGCAAAGAAAATATTAGTCCATACTTCAAGAACCTGGTGGGTTTTTTTCTGATGTAAAGCAACAAAGCTCCACTTACTTACACCTACTAAGCATACAGATCATAAAGTCTTCATATGGAAATGAAGTGGATCTTGCCATCAATTGGACAATAGTTTCAATAACATCCACAAAATTAACAGCTGGTAAAAACCCAACAAAACCTTGTAAATATCATTAGATGTCACTTTATTGCTACTCATTGTCTATAAAATATTAACTAGTATCCTAGACACAGCACTAAATAAAAGAATTGTTAGTATTTTAATTCCAGGTCAAGTTAGCTTTGTGACAGGAGATAAGAGCTGATAAGAATCACTATACATAATGACTAAGTACATTTAAACTGAAATATATATTTTACTGCCAACAAGATACTTAAACTTTGCCTTTGTGAAGAGCTGCAGCAAAAGTCCTATAAGTCACCAAAACTCTCAGACTCAGTTAGGAAATGGCACAGAATCTTTGTACTAGGATAAAATTTACATTCAAGCAGATGATGCTTAGCTCACACATTTTACAGTTATAACCAGCATGTGAGCCTATCTACTAGAATAATTTCTGATCAAGATCTCTTCTATGTCTCCAAATATCATTTAAATAAAAACAAAATAAACAAAATTAAATTGTACTTCAAAAAGCAAAGATATACAAGTCACCTCTTCAACCTGAAATTTATTTGGAATAAAGAGGAAAATCTGTTGCTTAAGGTTACAGATGGGAGATGGAGATTCTGTCACTCAATAAAGGAGTGTCTGGACAACCACACAGTGGACCTGGAGAGCTTCTTTAACAGGGGAGTCACATGTTAATTTGCTGTTTTCTGGGGGGGAGAAAAAACCCCACCTTTTTAAATAATCATGAATTTAGAATGTTAGAATGTCACCACCTCCAGATTTATTTATCTGAAAAATGGGACCCACAAATGTGGACAAAAAAAGAAACAGATTCAGAATAATGAATTCTGTCCAGAGCAGATGAACCATCACAAGAAGCACAAGAGCTAATTTTGCAGTACCTCAGATGCCAATCTGTGATAACCATCAGCAGATGGTGAATATTCAATCCTTTGGCCCCAGCAGAGGAAGTGTTTCAAAGAGGAAGTCTTCAGAGAACCAGCACTTCAGCAGCATCCTAAATATTCAATTTAACAAACCAATTCATGAACAATATTGGAGACTTTAATACTCAAAAACAGCTTAATGATACATGATGACTTCTGAAAGAAGAAATCAAAGTTTCTGCTATAACCTATTAATTTAAACTTTTCCTGCCATCTTGTTGAAAGAACTATTGCTAAATATTCAGATGTGACCTGCTTCACCCCCTCAAATACTTGCAGAGACATTCACACTCAGTGGAAGGGAGAGAAGGAAAAAGAAACAAACCATCAGAGCAGCCATATATTTAAGTAAATGTGATGCTGTAGGGTGGTGCCACATCTCTTAAAACATTATTCTTTGATAAATTTATTCATTAAATATGTATGAAGAATGTCTGCTTCAGTGGGAGAAACACCTATCCAAGTCTCGTGTCAGTTTGTCTTCTTGCAGGATGTTAGATTTATAACAGATTAGATTTATAAAGGGAGCTAAATGACAACATTATTATAATTCACTGAAAAATGAATCTTCACAAAAAAAAGAAATAAATTAGTAATTTCATTAGTACAACAGAGTGGTGAAGAAATATGAAAATAAACAAATATAGTTTGAAATGACACACAAAGATATGCTGCTTCAATATCATATGATCAATATTTCAATGAATGGTTTTACTCTTAAAGAAACACAAGTATGCCATCTGCCTACTCCACAAACCACTGCCTACTCCACAAACAAAGCTCTAGTTCTGCAATATATGTAATTTTAAACTTAAAATATTTATAAATAAATGCAGTTTTCCTATTAAAACTGTAAAATACTCTCCTGTTAAGCAATTAACACAATTTTAATAGGCCAAATCTACACTATCACTACTTTATTGCCCAAAGGGGGTTACAGACACATTCAAATCATGTTACCTGTAAGCAAGGAAGCATGCTTAAATACCTAGCTCCTATTTTGTCTTCCTTTTCCTTGCATTTATGGCAACACAGTAAGATCTTCACACAAAGAACTTGTTCCAAAATCGAAGCACAACTTTTTTGTCAGAAGTTTGAAAGCTGGTGGTTTTATATAAAAGTGAAAGCCTTCCTGTTTGATTAAAAAAAAAGCAGTGATATAGCTGTGATTGGTTCATTGTTTTTCTACAACGCAGCCATGCCTTGGATATAACTCCCATGGTCATCAGACAGTAATTATGAAAAAAATAATTAAAAAAAAAAAAAAGCTTGATTATCATTGGCAGCTACTAACTT
>JANIJG010011400.1:75720-86908 GCA_024611175.1 Megaceryle torquata
AAAAAAAAAAAAAAAAAAAAAAAAAAAAAAAAAAACAAAAACAAAAAAAAAAAAAAAAACCAGAAACCACCATTTACTGGAGCAAAAGTTAGGTGCTCTTTTGGTATAAAAGCACTTTTTTGATACCAGGCTGCACTAGGAATTTTGTTTTATAGAAATGTGGAACCAAACACCTCACAATACACAGGCAACATAAACTGGTCAAGAGTAAGTGTTGGTCAGTCTTGACTTGGGCTGAAGGTGAGCCAGACAGCATAGGAACAGGGCACCCTGAGCCTTCTGCCACCATACTGTCATTTGTAATGGGAACCTGGCAATGGAGAATTTTAAAGATAAATAATAGCATACCAGCAAGCATTTATCAACATAGCATCATTAAAACACTGGAAAGACACTTTTTTAAAGGTCTTCACTGGCTCTAGCAGAATTCTTCCCTGCATGCTGGTAGTGCTATTAAAAAGAATAGATCTGTGGATTTTAGAGCCAGAGGAGAACATTGCTAGCAATTTTGTCTGACCTAAATATATAAAATCACATCCAAATAAAATACTTTAAAAATAATGCCATTAAGGTCACATAATCCAGCACTCAAAAGTCTCAAAATGGCAGTATTAAGGTTGCCTGCATGACCTTAATTCAGCAACCCTTAATTCAGCCTCCCTCAGCATCACATTATGTGACTGCAGAGAATGGACAAAGGTCCTTAAATAGGTAGCTAATCAGCTTCTACTTTTGCCCTTGCTTGACTTGTATCTCAGAGCAGCAGCCAGCACATACCACGTAAACCTAGCCCCAGAACTGCCAGTCGTTTTACAAGTCATTACAGGCCCAAAGCAGTGCTCTCCGTGACCCCAGGCTGCAGCACTCACGGGAGATTCAGAAACAGTATCTCAAGGCTGAGACAAAAGGAACTGGAAAGGCACAGGCCAGCTATTTAGAGCCCTTCTGAAAGCTGACTCCCATTTTAAGAGTCTATGTCTAAAACTTAGAACCTCTGCATCATCACTTTTAACGTATCGTGTCTGCAATCCTTTGCTGGCAAAAGAGCACCTGCTTCTAGATGTACACAAAAGAGCTTGTGCCCAGGCAACACCATGCCTCTCATCAGCAATCTCATAACTACTCTCCAAAAGAAATCCCCTACTTACTCTTTTCTGACCTCTGTTGCACTGCGGCAATATACTCATAAATAACTATAAAAGACCAGAGGTGGTGTGCCTACCCTATCCTCCATCACACACTTTAGCATACTGCTCAGAGTATTCACATAAGCCAAAAAGCCCTGAGTTTCAAAGTACCCTTTCACTAAATATGTTTGTGCACATCTTTGGGGAACATTTCCATTCCATTAAATCAGCCTTTTGTGAGCAGCTGCATATGCCAACAACAGGAATGCCCACCACAACGGCTGGACACTTTGATCTCACCATGCTTTATGTGTCGGCACAGTTATTTTTTGTTTCCACAGCATCAAACTCAACACAGACTGACATGCTATGTCCTCAAGAACTTTCAGAGACATATTTCAGATGGAACAAATCAAATACTAAACCAGATAAAAGGAATCCTCTTTTGGGTCATCCAGCATCCCTCAGTATAACCTGATGTGAATCCAGGAAGCAGAGAAGACAATCAGAGCTCATAAGGGAATGAGAATTTACTTCTGTAGGAGTAAGGCAGGTAGTGAACTTCTAGTGCTTCAAGTCAGCTTTGAGGATTCAAACACTTCACACATAGACTTAACTTGGTACAGCCCTCCCATAGAGGGGTCCCTATTGCACGGCACTTGTGGCATGCAGAGACACCCAAGCTAGCAAGCCTGCAATTTCCAAATGGTAAAAAAAACAGCAAACACACACAAGAAATGCCAATTAGTGTGCTGGAAGTAGGTGCTGGTAAAGCCAGCAGATCAAAGATTTTACCTTTCCTAACCTTGGAAGCTGTCAGAAAGCAGCATCCTTTCACTCCTTCTAGCCCCGTGGACCTAGACAAGCCAAAACAATTTATTCAACCACAGGGAGAGCTACACCAGCATTTTCACAAAGCCATGAGATTTCCTGCTCTGTCACCCAGTTTCTGACTGCATATTCATGCAGCCTAATCCTCCAGCTGCTGTGCTGAGGAAGACAGGATCTGTGAAGGCTTTGAAGATCATGGGCAGGTAATTCCCAAGGTAATTCTGAAAGCAAAACAAAGTGACAGTCTGCTTCCTGATCCGTTTTTCTTGGAAAATTACATTTTATGGCCAATTCCGTCCTTACACACTGACTATAAAATTAACTTATTAGCTGACTCAACTCCATTTTGTGTGAAGGATTGAGAAGGATTGCCTCCAGCCCTTGTCCCTTTAGCTCTAATTATCAAGTGTATACCAGATTAAATTCAGAATGAAGTAGCTGGGTCAAGCAATCTACTTAAAGTTTAATGGAAGTTAATGATTCATTGGTCAAACTCATTTATGTCTAATTAAAGCCTTCCTGCATTATAAAAGATGAGGGGGAAGTTTTATAATGCACCTCACTCCCCCTCTGTGTATGGTGGCTCGGCCGAAGAACTTAATGGAAAATTCACAGCATCTGTCTTCTGTGAGTGCATGGTTTGGCAACAGCCTTGTAGATTTAAAAGTATAATTATTTTAGATGACTTCACCAAATGGATGGAGTTTACACAGTGCTGCCAAATACAATACCAATATCCAGCTGCACACAGCCAGACTGCAAACTAAGCTTGTATGCACCAGCTCACAATGGTGAAGTTCAGGGAGAGTAATAACGAGACCTGCACGTGGCTCTCAAGCATGAGACTCACTGGAATAAGGAAGCTGTGGTGTTAAGCCTGAAATGAGGAGGAAAGCTTCCCATTACATGTGGATTCACTTCGGGTGCAGCTCACACATCAAAACTAGCAAAGCAGCTGAGCCATCCCAAGCAGAGCATAGATAGCATTCAGCATTTGAGCATAAACAAGAGTGACAGGCAACCCACTGCAACACTCAGAATTTATTCCTTCCTCCAATGACTGTCCCCCCTTATTAAGCACTTTATAGATGTCGTCTTGTATATAAATACATGAACACACTAGAATGCTCCTATTGTGGGGCTATCCACCAGAACATTACTTTTGGCACATTTATACAAGCCAGTATAATTAAACAGGAATATCATGGCCTACTTACATATTTATCATTCTGTTACACAGTTTTAAATTTTATACCATTTGTGAGAAGAGGAAAAAAAGCATCTTTTTACAATCTCAGGCTGCTGGAGTACAGAAAGAGCATTTTTTTTACCTCTGCAGTTTGAAATAGTCAGTCCCTCACATGTTAAATAGCATTATCCAGTCTTTCAAATTATGGTTTTCAAACCTTTTTTTATTGTATTGATTTATAAACTAGCATGATGGCATAAATTACATGAATTAGATGTGCTGCAATAATCTGCCTTCTTTGCTAATCTACAATCCTATGACTCCTACCAAACACATGAGAAAAACAGCTGGCCTTGCAAGTTGATGGACAGTTTAAACAGTTTTGTATTGGAGCGAGTAAGAGGCTTTCATGTGATGGAGGGTTAGTCCTTTTTCTTTTTTTTTTTCCCCACATGTGATTCTAGTTGTACACATTTTGAAAATCTGTATGGAAGTCTAATGATAGCTTGTTGACCTATTCCTTCTGCTTCCTGCTCATTAAGTCCCAGTGGAGTGCATATTTCACTGTTCAAAATTATATTTATACTTTGCATTCCCAATTGTTCAATATAATTGTCCTTTAAGTAAACGTGTCTTTTCACTGACAGTGAAGTTAATAGGAGTGGTTGCTTATACATTAAGTGGATACCACTTCCCAACAAATACTTAACTTGTCCCAAAAGAAACATTTTAAACCTTAACAGTCTAGGTCATGGAAGTCTAATAGAATCAGCAGCAAGTTTTGGCCTTTCATACTTTTTTTTGGCTGTAACTCTTTCCACCGTCCTTTCCAGCCCTGAGGCACATCAGAAAAGCATGGTGTCTGGCACTCTGCTAGGTTGCAGATGAAACAAGCCTTTGGTAACATCTTTTCTCACTTCCAAAGTAATTTGTCATATATTTCCTTTGCTTTTTGTAGGTGTTTTTATAGGAAAGGAATAAAGTCTTAACAGTTTTAACTCATAGTTTAAAAGTGGTGACTGGCTGCTGTTGTATGGCAGTAAGATATGGCTTAATTTATACATTATGGTAAATTGTACAGACCCACTGTGAATACACCGAGGTCCATTATCTTAAATTGTATTGTCTGATACTCCATTTCTGACCAAATATTTTGCTTCTTTATCTGCAACAGTTCAAAGTCCAAGAAGTTAGTCAGTTCCTAGAAGTCTACAGAGCAGCCTGTAATAATGAGATGGGTTTGTATGATTTGCAGTGGAAAAGGTCATTTCCTTCTTTTTTCCAAGGTCTTTTGGGAAGGAATTGTATTTTCATTGTTTCTTTTTGCTATTTGTTCTACATATAATTTAAGTGCAATTAAATGAAATAACAACTGTAATTTAATTTAACTGTAATTGCAATTAATTCTAAGATCTCTAAAACAGTCAAGTTTGACTGATATATGGCCCCTCTGGGTTTCCAGAGGCAGGTTTTGATTCCAGAATGGTCAGACAAATCCTTCTGAGACAAAAAATAAAAAAATAAAATTTCTCAGTGATCTAGGCATTACAACCCAGCCATCTCTATATATGCTACCATACACACTGAAATCATTTTTATATTTACAGTAATCTTGACAGACAGGTGGGGTTTATCCAACCTGTCAGACTAGTTAGGGAGAATGATGAACATGCACATACTTACATATCTTTATTTTGTATATTGTTCACCAATTCTTTTCAGTCTCTGCCTTACGACTCATGCATAACTCTTTAATAACCTGAAAATTAGAGAGAAACCACACAGAAAGTGAAAAGGACACATGACTAAGAATGAATATGAGAGAAACACAGCCCATAAGAATAAAATTAGAAATAGGAAGACACAAAATGAGTTACAGCCACAAAGGAACATAGGCTCCAAGAAAAAGTTCACTGACTGCATCAGAAACACTTCTATCTTATTTATTGATTTTAAGGGAAAAAAATAGAAAAAATTAGGTGCACTGCATACTGTGGGATAACACCAAATAATGTGTGACACAAATAAGACTGAAATACTGACATTCCCATTGTCTTTTGAGAATGACACAATTGATAATAAAGGGCAGAGAAACATGAACCAGAATAAGGAAAGCACATTTTAAAAGTATGAAGGCAAGATATTTTCAACACAGCTGAACCAAATGTAGTTCACCTTAAAGAATTCCAGGAACGAGCTAAAGCCATCCCTAATAATTCAGAGGACAAAAGTGTCTCTGAGAAACACAGAAAAACAAATTACCACCAGTCATGCCTGTCTAGAATAACATTCCAATATACATTAATTGAGTTATTTCCAGTGCTTAGAAAAATACAAGCTAGAAATACTTAAATTACTGGTTACTAGGACTGAGAAAAAACAATAATAAAACCAGGATAATTTATATTATGCCAGATTAATTTGGTATATTTGTTTGGATTATTGGCCTAGATGATAAGTAAGAAAGGAAAAGATACATTTCTGTTCTTTTTCACACACCTGCATGATATTCTCACAGCAGCAAAATATGATTCAAAGGAGAAGTCAGGGCACAAATATCTGATTTTAAAATATACTCAAATATTAATTAGGAATTTTCAGTCTCAAGCTGGAATTTGAAGGGATCTGCAATTAATATACAGTGCTAGCCAGTATTTTCAGTAATGGTTTAAAATGAAATAAAATTATATTTAAGGTACTTAGTGAAGTCCCCTGATGAAAAGGATTGTAAGCACCTCAGAAAGCAAGTCAGAACCTACAATATCTTTAAGAAACAGAAAAACAAATAGGAAAATTTAGATTGGAAGACAACCTCAAGAGACCTTTAGTCCAACTTCCTGGTCAAAGGATCCAACCAGATTGCTCAGAAAGGTTTAGTGGTTAAAGCCAAGTATGGAAGATGGCAGAAACTTCAGTCAAAACCTGCCACAGGCAATCTGTTCCACTGTCCTCACTATAAAGAAGTTTTCCTTTACATTCAATCTCAACCTTTTTTATTTCCACTTATACCCATTGTCTGTCATCCTCCCAACTCTGTGAAGAGTCTGACTCTCATCTTCTTGATGATCTCCTCATTGGTGTTGAGGGGTAGCTGTCAGGTCCCCACAGTCTTTCTCCCATCTCAGTGTTGTTCTTCTTCCTCACAATGATCTCCCCCCAAACCTAATAAGAAAAACAGTAATAAAGATATAAGCATTTAGATCCAAGAAGCAGCAGTTAAACTAATAAATACAAAAGGGGAAATAACTAGCAAGGTGGCAGTGCTTCAAATACGGACAGGCAGTTGCACTATATCAGTACATATGCCACATGGAAGACATTAATTGGCTGTGCTTGGCACTTGTGATGCTTCAGTTGGACTCACCCTGGAGTCCAGTTCTGGGAAACCGAATAGTAAGAGAAATGGAGATAGATTGCAGAGTCTATAATAGAATTAACATGATTCAGAAATTTGGAGATGTACTCTGTTAAGGGGAGGGATGGGAGAGAGGGGAGGGGAATAAATTAGTTTGGAGACTGACAGCAGGGTGGCAGTGGGACGTTGTGGAGAAAGATTGAGAGAAAAAATGCTGAAGAGCATGGAAACAGTTGTCCAGTAGCTCAGAAGTCTAAGCAGAGGAAAACAGACCAACTATCTCTTGTGCTTACTGTGATCATGACAAATAGAAATAAAGCTTAGACCTAAAAACTATTAGATCAGATAGCATGAAAAAAAAAAAAAAACCAAACTAACTACAAGAATAATCAAGTGGTAAATCAGGCTGCAAAGCGAGGACACAGAATCTATGTCACTGCAGACTTTCAACAGAGTAAACACATCAGCTAGGTATTGTCAGGGCACAGAGGAGCAGCAGATGACATCTCATAGTCCTTCCTATTCAAAACCCAAGCATTTCTTAACAAGTTGTATTGATGCTTCAGATAGACTCCTATTCTAAATAAAATATAAACAAAAACACTGCTTTATGAAACATTTGTGAGGTTTTAATGTAATTAAATGGAGCCAAAGTAACACTGGTTGAAAGCATCAGCACATATGACACACAATGTGAATTTTCAGCATGAGTATTTTTCCTTAGAACTACCTAGTAGTTCACAGGATCCTAATGGCATTATTTTCTTGTCAACAGAACTTTAATTTGGCTTTACATGATTTTTATTTGACTTATCTTGTCTAGCCTATCTTATTAATTTAGTTTATTCATCCTTTATGTCCTTTTTTTGTAGAGTGTCACCATTTTTTTTTTTTTTTTTTTTTACAGCTCATGCTACTGATAGCTTTACAAAGCATTATGCTTTCTTGTTTGTTCAGAGGATTGGTTTTGTGGTTTGTCTTTTTTCTTTAGTGCACTTACACAGCATTCAGACAGGAAAAAAAAAAACCAAACCCACAAACAAACAAACAAACTACATATTCTTTGCATCATACAATTCTTCTATAAGAAAAATTTTCATTTCTTTCCAGGCCTGGAAGCTTTGGTATGTCTTTCATCACAATTGCTTCATATGAGTTTACATACAAATTTGTATGTGTACTTCTGCAAGCATCTATAGCTTGGCACAGGTGATGCTTATTCTCAAAGCATTTCTGCCTAAATTATATATCTTCCATCCCTATGGACTGGGATCCCAAACCATGCAACAAGGACATTGAGACATTCTCCAGTTCTGAAACACCATATATGTGGTAAAGGTCCTGACTGAAGACAAATTATGGACGGAATAAATTGCCAAGTAGGTGCAAGGAACGGAGAAACATTTGGGACAAGAATACTCTCAGCCCTACCAGAAAGTCCACCCAGAGTTAAACAATTGGCCAGTCAAGCTCCATTGCCCAAAGTTCATTCTGCCAACCACAGCCACATTTACTACTTAGAAACCTCTTCCTACAGTTTACCTTTGTTTCCAAAGGATGATACTGGCAGGGAATTTCTTATACTTAATTTCTTAACAATCACAAATAATTTCAACATTTATAGGTGGATTTTCTTGTGATAACATTAATGATGTCATTTTAGATGCTTCATCACTGTATCTGAAAAATTATCTTTTTCATATATTTTCCACTGCACTTCTGGCAAGCAGGAAGTATTATGCAGTACAGTTAAAATACCACATGAGACCTCATCTGCTACCAGCATGTCAAGGTACTCTAGGAACATAAATCCCTCTCCTTCCATTAAAGTAAGATGCAACAGCTTTTATTGAAACCTGTTAAAGTGAACTGTTTCCCCACTGTGAGCTAAAGACTAGTTGCTACACACATAATATCCTTTCACAGTTATCTGCTATATTCTTTTGGGAATGGTATAAAAATGTATCATTCATGTATTTTATTTGTTTCTGTAATAACCCCAGTATCTGATAAATTGTATTTGAAGAAAGCTAATTCACCGTGGAAACAATGTTCAATGTTTGATTGTAAAATGATACAGTAAGGAAAAAAAAACCCCTACATTTGGGGGTTTTATTCCTTGTCTTAAGTGTATTATTCTCCCATCAGGCCATTTCTGAAAGGATTTATCTGAATGTTGAGGTATTATCTCAGTACAGTAATAGTTTTCACCATCCTTGGATGCCTTTTCTAGGGTTCTTCCCCCCATGAATGCTCCTTTCAAGTGACAGTGCTGTACTTTCACTCTTCTTTGGAGAGCCCTGTAATCTAACCGTATTTATTAGCATGATGAGGTTATCTCATTTTGATTAGCAGCCTTGATATCAAGCAGGCTTAACAGCTCCCCTTACAGAGTCTTGTATAATAACAGTATGCAGCAACTTCCTCAAAACAAAGTATCCATCAGAAGTCCATGACACTCAGACAAAGCTATTTAAACATCCGATTTATGTGGACAGTGTCTTTCCTATTTTTGGTATGTGTCTCAACCCCATAGGAAGGCATGACTTCAGGGCAGTACCTCTTGAGGATGGCTTTATAAGTCACCTGACCCTGGAGACTGAGGGCAGGGTGGCAGTAGGACACTGTAGAGAAAGATAGAGAATAAAATGCTGAAGAAGAGCATGGAAACAGTATTCCAGTAGCTCAGACGTCTAAGCACAGGAACACATCACACCTTGCGGCAGCTGCCAACTCTCCTGCATCCATTCCCTTACTTCCCCCACACTATTTCTGAGCTCTAACTCCTCAACATTGTAATCAAGCCAGGGGATGCCATTCAAGAGTAACTGGGATTTAAATGCATTCCAGTGCATCTCTCCATTGGGAAAGTTCACAAATGTATGTTCAAAGCTGAGGATTTTAGTGTTTATGAATTTATCACAGAATCACAAAATGTTAGGGGTTGGAAGGGACCTAGAAAGATCATCTAGTCCAACCCCCCTGCCAGAGTAGGATCACCTAGATCAAGTCACACAAGAACGTGTCCAGGGGGGTTTTGAACCTCTCCAGAGAAGGAGATTCCACAACTCCCCTGGGCAGCCTGTTCCAGTGCTCTGTCACCCTCAGTGTGAAAAAGTTTTTCCTTATGTTTACCCTAAACCTCGTGTGTTCCAAAACACAAGTATTTGGTATTTGGAATGTAAAGTGTCCCTTCCTTTCAATCATAAGGAGAATTAGACACACTGCAAATGGAGATGGTAGCATCTGCTAGAAAGATTCAGAGCACACTGATCTCTGTAATACTCTGTGAACAGTATCAGGATGGTCCACTCAATTTTATCTCCCTGGTGGGTACTGTTACTTAGGAGCACATAGACATAAATAAAAGAATAAGCATTATCTGGCTTAAGCAAATAAAAGGGCATCAAAGTTTTCTGAAAGAACTGAAGTATTAGGAAAACAAAAACCAAGCAAACAAAATAGGCACCAGTTTTGCATTGTAGAAAAGCTCAGCTGAGATGTTCACATAGTCAGGAAAGAGCACTGATTTATCACTACTTAAACCTGACAGCAACTTGTTTCAATGCTTCAGCCCAATGATGAGGACTTAGCAAAATAGTAAGACTACTCAGAATGGAACACCATTATATTAGGTGATGCGTGACAAAAACTTATCCCTTACCCTGCAGAGGTTTACCACCAACTATAAGATGATAGACACAAGTACATTCATTGATTGAGAGAAATGGAGTGACAAGTGAGACAGGGAAAAAGAGACGCTCTTTCATAAACTTCACTGCTAAAAAGTAAAGTATCTATGAGATGCACTTAAAAAAAAAACAAACAAACAAACAAACCAAAACTCATATTAGCTATAATCTGTAGCATAGGTTATCTTTGAAGTATGGCTGATTATGAGACAAGTTGAATAATTATCTTGTAATTAAGGTTTAGAGCACAACTCACAGACATTGTTGAGCAAAAAAAAATAGCCCTGATCTCAACAATGCAGTATAGAAATACAAAAATATTATCTATCCTTAAAAATATTTCTAGTTTTCTTCTCTGATGAAATTTAAGCAGCTATGAAATTTTATGAACTATCATAATTTAACAGAAATCAACATGTTTTTTTCACGAACAGTAGACCTAGCAAAGTCTGCCTTCCTACAAACTGTATCTTACCTACCCAAGCCATCACTTTCTACCAAAACCATACCTTCAGTGTCCTTACAAAACTTCCACTGTAAGCAAGAATCTAGAGACTCCCATCCCCCTTTCAACAAAGCTTTGTCAAAACAGGCATAAAGGAAAACACCTATTTCAAGGGTCAGAAAAGCAGCAAAATCACACAATTTGATTTCCTAGAAGAAACAGGACATAACTGAGAAGGTTCCTAAACTCTCACACTTTATTGGCATCTTCCTCCTCGAGTGACTGCAGTAAATAAAACATGCACCTTGACCAGTAAGGCAACCAAGAAAATGCACAGCACAGTTATCACTCCAGCTCTCAGCCTGGATTCTGTTGAACTTTTCAGGGCTGGGAGCCAGGAGCTGCTCTTTCAAAGGTACTCACTCATTGTTCCTACAGTTTAGCAGTCCTTGACAGAATGTCTTTAAAAAAAAAAAAAAGAAAGAAGGGGAAAGAAGGGGAAAGAAGGGGAAAGAAGGGGAAAGAAGGGGAAAGAGGGGGGAAGAGAGG
>JANIJG010011400.1:87008-99697 GCA_024611175.1 Megaceryle torquata
AAAAAGGAAAAAGGAAAAAGGAAAAAGGAAAAAGGAAAAAGGAAAAAGGAAAAAGGAAAAAGGAAAAAGGAAAAAGGAAAAAGGAAAAAGGAAAAAGGAAAAAGGAAACAAACAAGCCACCACACTACACTACTGGTGTACATACGCATTATTGGGCATGTTGGACTTTCAGATTTTACCATCAGACAAAAATTATTATTTAAGTTTATCACTAGTTTGTTCCAGTTTAACTCCTGTGGCTTTAGTGCCCAAATTTTAAAGTAGCATTAGTTCACCTCTGTTAAAACCACCTACCTTTAAAGATCTGGTGACACACAAGATTTTAAGAAAAATAGATTACTCTTTTGGAAGATAATATCAACCTGCAGTTCCTAAATTTCAAGTATTTTGGAAAGATTCAATAGGCTTCAAGCAAAGGTGTTGCCACAATGAATAATAACACGTGTGTTCCAATTTTGACCCTGTTAATATTGGCTACAAAAAAAACCCGGATATGAGTAACTAATAACCAGCTATAGTTTACTATGACATTGTAAAACTGAATACCATATAAATTTAAGAATAGGTAGCTAAAAACCACAGAAAAAACACCAAGTCATGCACATTAATTACAATATGCCATATTGTAGTTTGCCCTTTCCCTGCAGTGTCTAGAGCCACATAAACAAAGGCTAAAAGGTCTAATCTTCCTTCCCACAAAGCTTCTGGAGCTGGCAATTTGCTCTCATCAAATATGTGAACAGGAACAAGAAGTTGAACACTTTCACCCACACATAAGAAAGAATAAAAGTTCTTGTGCAAATTTCCAGCAAAGTAAATTCACAAGGAATGGTCTAGACCTGATTTTATTGCAACCAAGCATCTGACATGACCAGAAATGTTGTAGTATTACAGCCAAATTAAAAACCTTTTCCAAGGACTGCAGCATGATGGACTGTCATCATGAAGCTATGGGTGTGGGAAGTAGAAAGTGTATGGCATACTAAGATGGAAAGTACATGGACAGAAAACAGATATAATGGAAAATATTTGTCAGGAGGGTTTAAGGTAACTGCTTTTGACATTAAAAAGGAGGATTTAAATTGCAAGGCCCCACATGAATCCAGAAAGTGCTTCCCCTCTCTATAACACAACAGGGAGAAAGTCTCCTTTCTTCTGCAGTCACAGTTGCACCTGTCTTGGGAATGACATTAAGTCTTCCTAGATAAACATTATTGAAAAACGTTGATGTTTTGTTAGCTTATTTTGTTCAATAAAAAATTCCTGCAAAAGCCTGGAGGATTTTCAAGTCTTCAAGACTAAGTATGAGAAATCTTAAAATTACCACGACATATACAGAGAGCTTATGCCAGCTGTTTTCAACTGGAGAGAAGATTGTACTAAAATCTTCTACAGTGCTCTGAACCTCGAAAGTGAATACAAGATAATCATTCTCACCTGTCCTTCCTGTTCCCAGAAACCAGGCTGGAGCCAAGGGGAAAAAAGAACTGCAGTAAGGAGCGGAAACAATCTCCATGTAGCTATCAAAGGAAGAAGGGAGAAAGGAAGAAATTATATTTGCCAATTAAAAGAAAGGATTCCTATGAAACAAAAACTGGGCAAAGTGACAAACAGCTGTAGGGAAAAGTATTAAATTTATTAGCTTTATTAATAGATTCTGTTTCCAATATGAAGGAAAAGCTTCAAGGAAATTCCTACACTGTACATGATGATTCAGTGAAGAGGTGCCCTACATCACCTATGTAATCTAATGAGCTTTAGGAATACTAATCTTTTAAGAAAGACTCCTGACAGTATGGATTTATTTAAATACACACATTTCTCAGATAGGTCCATACAGGTCTCCAAGATCCTGAGCTACAGAACCAAAGTATCAAAGTTAACTCACACAGGATGGCCAGTGCAGACACACCAGGTTAACACATCCTGCAAGGCACTGTGCCCATAAACCTTGTGGCACCACAAAGGATCACCAAGGTAGAAATGACCAACAAAACAAGCTCCCTCAGTGGCCTGAAGCACTTAAGCTAGAATAACAAGAACAGGGCACACAGTGAAAAGGGGAAGAACAAGCTTGAGGTACTGGGGCAGAAAGGAGACAGGATGTAGCTTTCTATATATTGCAGAATTGAAGTGTAAGAAACCATCAATGTCACTGATTGTTTGGCATTAAGACAAAACTTAACTTAAAGCACAGAGCATTCATTAGGTGACATGTTTCTGTTCCACTAGAAAGGGTGAATCTGCGTTACTAATCTTGAAATTATAACTTAAACATTATTCTTGTCACTCTCTTAACATTATTCTTGTCACTCTTTTCAGACCTGAAGCATTAATTTTCCACATCAAAATTTTTCAATAGATGATGCATTTACTGGAAAAGATGAAAGATATAACTTGCATTAAAGAAAACAATATTTTAATCATCTTTTAATGATAATTAGTCAAAAATACTTTTTAAAAAATGACATATCAGATCTGTATCTGATTCTCTGAGTAATTGGGGTTTGTGGTTTTTAAAGAAGCAGAAAATATACCCATAATTCACTTACAGTACATAGCAAAATTTAGCAAATATACATGGGACACTCCCAGCATTCAACTCCTAAATTTCCTTTATAAGGATACTCTTAAATAAATCAATCACAAATTGTTTTTGTTAGTTGATATCTTTTGTCTACTGTAATAATCCAGAAAAACTGGTAGCTGTCATGTTGATTAAGAAACCTTGATTAAGGAGAAAAGATAAGGTCAAAAAGGTAAAACTGATGGATGTTTTCCTTTGTTGTGTATCCATACACATTAATTGATGACTAAGTGGCCACATGGCATATACTCAGAATCTGTACATTCCTAGTACTTTTCACAAAGGGCATGAGCTGCAAATATTATAGATACAGTTTTTCTAGGCCTCATAGATTTAGCTAGAAATACTGAACCATAAAATGTGGAACATTTATTGCACATGTTCAAATAAAAATAAAAAAATCATTGTTAAAGAAATCCAGTAAAATTACTTTTATGTTATAACATCTTTCACAGCAGAATAAAAACAAAACAAAAGCATATGGCCAATTACCCTTGTGAATTATCATCTGCAGAAAATAGATGATAGAGTCCCCATAATAGGAAAAATTGTCTGGATCTCTTTTAAAGGTGTCAAAAGAGAATGACAAGAGCTTGCTTTGTTTTTACAGTTCTACCTCAATCCCCCAAGATTTGCATTCTCTCTCCAGGCCCCTATCAATGAATGTTGTTGAATTAGTCCCTTTAAAAGATGGGTTGAGCCATTTTCCCATTGACTTATATAAAGCCATTTTTCTGTTTTATTAGTCACATTAGCATTCTATTGCCCTCTAAATGTCACAAGTTCAAGAGCATAGCTGTACATATCCTGGAAATATTCCTGTTAGCTGCAATAAAGCAGAAAGCTACAATTTCCTGGGACAGATAAGGTGACGACAAAAAAAAAGAAAATAAAAAAAAAAGGGGAAATTAACAGAGAATAACAGCACAGACTAAAACAACAGGCAGCAAAGCAAGATTGTTTCCAAGTGAAGGAGGAGGAGCAGGACTTTTACCTTGGGCAAAGATTTTGGGCTTGGTTGCATTGTCTCTATCAAAACGTGAAACATCTGATGAACTGCCACTCACTGTAGCTCAGAGAAGGAAATTAAAATGACGCTGCACTCCCTTCAGACATATTCCCTAATGTGTTAAGTACATTTGCAAAGCCATATTGTACATTGTGACTACTCTCATTTATTAGTGATTTATTTCAAAGCAGAACCCTGCAAAATTCCCTGGCTTCACATTATCTAACCTAAAACATTGTCAGGGTTATCAAGGGCAACGTGAAAATCACAGACTGGTTAGAAAGACTTCCTGGAGATCAAATGAATGTTGAAGTCTGTGGATTCTGATCTACCATTTTCTTCCAACAAAGGCACTAGAGGGGATATATGAAAAAAAAAAAATTAAAAAAAAAATAAAAAAAGAGAGAGAGAGGAAAAAAAAGTGAAGACCTGTAGAAATGTCCTAAAGATATAAGACAGTGAAAAATAGAACAGTGAAACCAAAGTAGTTATCCTCATAATATGAAATTCTCATTGGGGAACTCCACTGTATGCTATTGGAGCTGCACTGAGTACCCTGGTTTAAGTGTTGTCTAAGGCAGACAAGCCTGCAGCTAACAGCAGTTTAGTTCTTAGAATAGGGTACACATGGCTTGAAAATATCATGTGAATCACCAAGTCCAGTTACGCACAAAGGAAAGCAGTTTAAAACAATTTTTTTTTTCCCAAATCTGCCATGAAAACATCTTTCCTACATGTTACCACAACCCACACTATGCTACCTACCACCTCCTGGCAAATACAAGGCTCATTATTGTGGCTTTTTGAATGTGTACTGCAATGGGCCACAGGAAGACACAACTCTTTCTATTGTCAAGTGTCACAGGTCCCCATAATTATAACCAGCTAGCTAAGATGAAGTTCTCAAATTACCTTAAGAACAAAGTACATCCCATGGTCCAAAGGAGAGCAGAATATTACTTCCCTCCACTCTAGAAATCCCTGCCAAGCTTATTAAGAAGAAAACCATGTACATTCACAAGGTTTCACATAACATGAGGAGTTGCATAGCCACTCAGCAAGCACATTTCTAAACTTTGTGCATTACTAACATGTCACAGCACCTGAACTACATCCATACCAACAAACTCATGGTGACTTCAATACTCTCCACCTCCCAGTGCGCAAATGAAAGCATACTCATATTTTGTCAGGGTGCCACAGGTACTGGTGGTTCACTGCTGGCTGGGGGTCCCCACAGGGGTTCATTGAGGCAGAGCCCAGTCCTATGACACAGAGGTAGGTCTCCCAGTGTCTTCAGTCTTTCTAAGAGCCCTGCGAGCCAAAACCTCCAAGGCAGGACCAATGCAGCTTCTGTGCCACCCACCATGGAGCAGTTCCCTACTCTCAGCCCCTTCAAGGATGGGGCATGCTTTGGCCCCCAAATGAGGTTAATAAACCTGCTGTATGCACTTCACCTGGCAGCTCTCTCAGAGGTGGGAAGGAGAGAGACAGGGGGGGTTAGTGGAACCACTGCAATATAAGCACTCAGAAGTTCTACACCATGGATGTAGTTGCATTCTCCAGTGTGACCTGCATGGTATCTGCTGTTAGGTTCAGGGGTAAGAAAATAAGTGACTGACAATCTGAAGATACAGTTACAGCTCTAGCAGTCCAGGGAGGCCAGCAAAGGAAAGGACAGTACATCTTTCTCCCAGCAACAAGGATGTCTACTCAAAAGCAGGAGCTTCTAGGACTTCCTTAGTATTCCTACCTGGTCATCCAGCTGGCAGGTTGTCATCACACTCCTGAGAGTACAGCAGAACCCCAGGGAGGCAGAGCCAGGTACCCTGTTGGGAGGCACTGCCCAGCTGCTGTGAGATGCCGCACAGAAAGGAGTTGCACACAGCAAATCTCCATGTATGGCAACAGGCAAAGGAGAAACTTATCTGCCATTGCTGTTGCTGGGCAGCCAAAACCAGCCACCCTTTGTGCACATGACACAAGATTAGCACTGCTTAAGCAGAAGGCTGTTGATAAAAATGTAAAGGCTGTAGACAGTTGCATGAGAATACCAAGGCACAGGGATCTTTCTGTGTCTGACAAAGTCAAAGTTGTAGTCCCAGTAGTCCCCAGGAGGATGAGTAAACAAACCCACTCATGGAAAGGGGTTTCTCTGACCCAACAGGAGTTCCAATCTCAGTGTTCAAATCTGGCTTTCAGAATGACAGCCTCAACTCTATATTTAGGCAGTGCAAGTGAGCAGACCATCTGGAAAATATTGTATATAATCTTGTCAAGGTAAATGATGGAGTAGTTCAAGGCTGAGAAACACAACTTCCAGTCATGTCTTCTGATTCAGGCTGTCTGATCTATTCCTGGTTTACATATAGCACAGAGCACCTTAATGAGTCCAGCATAATTCTGAACCAAAGCCTGGGCTCAAGCTCTCTTGCATGTGCTGTCTTCCTATGTACACTTCAACTCCAACTCAAAAAGAAAAATTGGATGCAAGTGTCTTCTAAGAAATTATATAAATATTTTCATGCATGGTGCCCCTTGGAAAGTTCATTCTATTTCCTTGAAGCTACAACGGCTCTTCCCTTGCAGTCTGTCAGGTTTGCAACTAGTGAACTAAAACTGTGCTCCCAGGAACTGTTAATCCACTTGTCAGATTGGTCAAAGCTAACAGTGCTTCTGCAATTGACAGCCTGCACAATTCATCCTCTGTGATAGACACAGATTGCTTGCTTTGTGAGAGCAGCTCCTCGATCTGAACTAATGCACAAATCCCACACCTTTCATTCAAATTACTCCAGAAACTACATCCTAGAGTGACTTCCTGCAAGTTCTGTTGCTATTTCTTCCTCGCTCTGTTGTTTCAAAATTCAGGAAGAGGAACTCAGGCAAAATTACATTCAAATATTCTTTCAGCAGAAATCATGCATCACTTATGCTGCATGTTAAATCAACATGCTAGACAATGGCCACCATCTCGTCCCAGAAAACTATAGTTACACTTATCTATTTCTGCATTCTCATGGGAATAGGGCTAAGCATTTCTAAGACTTTTATCTCCTTCATTTACAGTAGAGGTATTTCTTGTTTATCTAGTTTAAAGAAGCATTTTAAAGTCATCCATATTGAAGTATGATAGGAAAGCCAAAAACACAGGATGTACTTTATTTTCTTTCATTTTCAAGAAGTTTAAAAAAGTCATGTTTTACATCACACTAAGATTACTCATGATGCTTTAGTTCAGTCATTATCATTACTTTTTCCTTCTGTTTGTCTATCTTCATGAAGAAAAAGGTCCAAGTTCTGGAAGTCTGACATTTGTATTTCACTCCAATAATACAGAAGTGGTCCTACCAAGTCAGGGTAGACATCCAGCTGGTCCACAGTTTTGCCTCTACCATGGCTAGGGAAGAGGGCAAAATCAAAGAAAGCACAGCTAGACGTTTCTTAGACTATCTCCCCAGATCCCAGCAATTAGAAAGGAGTGAAGGAATATTCTCTGAGGTGAACTTTTTCAGCTATCATTTCGTGTATAAGCATCATACCCAAATATAAACTGTGTGGTTACTATACCTGCTTGCCTTCTTTCATAATTTTAATCAGGGTCTGCACTCTCTACTGTATGTAATATTGACTTTCAGCACTCATTATCCTTTTCATGTCTGCAAGGCAATTAAGGTTGTTTTTAGTCCTCTTTGTGCAACACCTGTTCTGAGCTCTTCCCAAAAAAGAGTGCTTTCTCTGAGACATGAATGTTCCTGTGCCAATACCAACCCTTTCCCAAAACCAGGCTCCTAACCTGCTTCCTCTTATGGGCCAGAACATTACCTGGAATAATTTCAGTGTTTTAAGTCTGTGCTTAATGCATCTTTTACACTCCCACCCTTCTCCAGCCCTCCACTCTACATTAGCCCCCAATGCAAGGAGATCCTTGGAAAGAAGGCTAACTTTAGGAAAAAGCTTTCTCTAGTCCATAGTACTCTTACACAGCAAACAAAGGCTGAAAGGCTAGTGCTTTAACCTATGTCCCTGAGCACTCATCAGAGTGAATTGTACCAATGAGGCTGGTAGAAACATAATAATTCAACATGAACACAAGGAATGTGTTAGTTTACATTGTCTAGGCTCAAGAAATTAAAAGTCATCACTGCATAAAGGCTTATCTTTAAAACTTCATCACTTCTCACTCTACAGTGAGAAAAGCAGGTCAGGAATCCCATTTTCTTCTGTCTGCTTGGTATTTTCTGTTCAGGGGTGTAACTTGTAAAAAAACTTGCTGTTACTGGAAACATCAGAAGGTCACAATGTTTCTGCTTCCACACCACCACTGCCAGGGTTTAGAACAGCAACATCCTCCCTGTCTTCTGAAGAACAAGAGCATAATTGCTGAACTGCACATGCTCTTTGACTTTTGTGGTTCCCAAGAAAGTTGGAGGGGTTTAGGTGCCTATGACCCATGATACAGCCTGAGGCTGGGATACAGCATTAGAAGTAGTAACCCATCACTCTCTGACAGCTCAATGGGGGCAGGTATTGTAAGGAGAAATCAGCATTTTCATTGCCTCTCCTTTACCCTATAACAACCACATTTGGAAAAAAAAAAAGAAAAAAAAAAAAAGAAAAAAAAAAAGAAAAAAAAAAAAAAAAAGATATGATTTACTTTTCCTGTAGCTAAGCATTAAAGACACTTTTGTTTCACAACACATAGCTGAAACCACGATTTTCCTGGAATGGGATATTTTGCCGATCTGAATCTCTTCTCTGCAATCAGCAACATTTCAGCCCCAGAGTGAGGCTTCTGACAGCATTGGGGTAGACTGGGAGATGAAGGAAAAGGCAGGAGAAAAAGTCTCAGCTATTATCTGTAATCTGATTCTTCTGTGTTTATGAAAAGAGCAAGTGAAAGCTGACACACCCCTAAGAAGGCAAGCACTGTCATCACTGACCTTAGTGAGTGATTTGTGTATACCCATTGCAACACAGCCTCCTATGATGCTCTCTGGCTGGAGAAAGACTGTTCATCATTATCTGGTGGCTTCAGTGGAACAAAACAAAGCTACCCCCCTCCTTCCCCTGACTTGCTTAGAAGCCAGGAGGTGCAGCCTCAGGAGCTGGCTCTGATTGGTACTGTACTGGATATAACTAGTTCCTGTGTGTATCTCTGTCCTTGAGTGGATGTAATGTCAGCTGTGATCATGAGCTTATTATGTCAAACATATTGAGCTGGCCTGCAAAACAGGAATTTTGCTCTACAGACACCACATGGAGAGATTACTTCCTGAACAGCTGTCAACCTGCGATCTTCAGCCAGAACCAGGACCCCATCTCCCCATTTGCACTGATTTGACATTGCAAAGTAACTAGGGAGACAGATAATTAAGATCTCCCAGCATCCTCCCACCCCCTTCAAAAATAAAGGAAGTGCCTATACCTAAGCAGTAGTGCTACAACACAGAGCAAGGAGCACACAAGAAAGCCTGTGATGAGAGCAATTCTTCCCTTACGTGATGACTCGGGTAAGGGGGATCTATCATCCAAATTATCATTTACACAAATCCATCCTGCAACAGATCCTTAATTGATTGCCAAGGTTGAGGGCATAAAAAGGACAAATCTTACATCTATTGTACCCTGAGCATAAAGTAATGAACCAAGTCTACAGGATCACATACGTTTGCTATTGCTGCGGTTACAAGTTCTCCATAATATTGCCATAAGTTTGCCTCTTTGCAGAGACCACTTGGTACATTTCTCATAGCTCAGACAATGTTTACTGTCAAAAGCCTTGGGCATATGTGAGAATTCCTTCAATTCCTTATTTTTTCAACTTCTATATTCTTTCATATAAGTTTACCTTTGAAAACTGTTTTCTTCCTCTTTTAGGTTTTTGGGGGTTTTTTTGTTGGTTTGTTTGTTTGTTTTTGAAAACAAAAGAATGTAGGAAAATATTTTCTCATAGGCTTTACTAAACACAATATTGACTAGGAATCACACCATGTGTATCTGTGAGGCAGACTATGACAGAGCAGGCAGAAAAATGTTTGCATTTTTACATAGAAGTTGTTTGTTTTCATCACTGGCCTAAAAAGGTTAAAGATAGCTGAGAGCTTGACATAAAATAGCTATTATTTTTTGAGCTTTGGGATCTTTAATTAAAGAGATCTTAACATGCACACTTGATGAGAGAATTGTATAAAATTAATAGCAAGAGAAAATCCTCTGCATATTGCTAATGGCAGCAGACTGCTTGAAATATACAGGTCAAATGTAACTGATGGGCTCTTATTTCTTTTAATACAGCAAAATAAATCCCACATTTCTGTAAAAATCTACATTTCATAAAGTCAGAACAAATCAAAATGAGGCCTTGCTGTCCTCCATCAGCTTTTTCTAATCCAATACTTCTTTCTTTATCCACCCTTCTTTCATAGATATGCTTTTTTTTTTCCCCTAAGAAATCTAAATTGAGAGCTTAAAATATCCCATGTATTCGATTTTTTTTTAAGTAATTGAAGTTTCAGGCAGTGAATCCAAAGATATAAACACATCTGAAACTCATGACCAGTCTATTCTTTCAATATTAAAACCATATTTTTAAAGTCCTTCATATGACTAAGCTGCAAATCCAAAATCTTGTTATACACGGCCCTACATTTCAAGTAGCAGAAGGATGCCGAGTGACAGTTTCTGTATAAGAATTCCACAAGTTGCACCGTACAACACAACACAGTTGTTATTCCTAGACAAACAGCAGGACTTGTATTATAAAAAAAAATTTAAAATGCATTGCAGTGACAAAGATAGAATCTCCTGTTCCTCGTTATTCCTTATTACTCATTCAACTGATACAGAAATACAATTTCACCAATACTAATGCTAAGTTTATTCAGAGGAATATTTTCACTTGTAGTCACACAAGCATCATTCTCTTTCCACTCCTATTTTAGGCAGTGATTTTATCAGAAATTTCAGAGCAAATGGAAACATGATCAGACCTAGCTCCAAATAAACCCCAGAATTTAAATGTCAGTAGTTCCCTCTCCAGAACCTGATTAATCCTCTCCAGAAGCTGGTTAATAGGAAGTACATATAAATTGACTGAACTCAGTGGAAATAGCATTTTAGATGAGAGCAGTCCCTCCAAGTACTAGGGCAGAGTTGTAATCTCATTCAAAGGCAGAGCTCCTAAACCATTTCTTTCAGTATCAATGGGATTATGCTCCTAAACCTGCATTTACACTACATTGCACCTCATGTAAAAGTGTAGAAATTTACCGTTGCACAAAAGAAATGTAAAATGCTCATAAAACAGCTCTGCAAGGGAAGTTCAAGGCAATAGTTTTGAATAAAGGATGACATCCACACCTAAAAAACATTCAGCAGTTAAAACAGGTACAGATTGTCCAGATACAGAAAAGACTATAATATACAGCTATATCACTGAATAAATAAAATAATCAAAAGAGAACCTTCAAAGTCAATCCTCTCCACAAACAACTGTCTCCCCGAGGAAAGGATGAGAGGAAAAAAACAAACAAAAAATGTGAATCGTGACACAAATCGTGTTGCTTAATGAACTCAGATATTCTGAATAATACAGTTGTCAATCAGCCTACCTAAATCAGAGCCAAATTGCTAGCTGAAGATCTGGCCAGAAAATATAGAAGACTGTATTTTGAACTATTATCATGTGACTATTTGCCACCAGTATGACATACTAGCTTTTCATTTGTTTTAATTACAGCATTGTTTGTGACGGAGAACATTTTATTCTGTAAGCAAAGTGGCAGATCCAATATGAAATATTACAGCCTGATTTTCTCTGAGACAAAAATCAAGGCTTTTTTTTTAAAAAAAAAAAAATCTGTTACCATGATAAATTTTGAATGTAAAAATCAAAATAACAAGGAAAAAAAAAAAACAAAACACAACCAACCAACCAACCAAAAAAAAACCAACCCCAAAACAACACCAAAAAATAAAAACCCACACAACAACTAAACCAACCAACCAAACACAAAACACAAACCTGAGATACAACAACCACCACCAAAAACCCCCAAACCTGAACAGTGCTATAGTTAAATAAAGTACAGTCACTGAAGAGGCTTTTTGTAGATGGGGCCTTAACTTAAATCTGACCTCAGATTTTAATCACCTGAAGGTAAGCTTAATATCTTATCACACTAAAATGCACTCAACTTTTACTTTAAATCCTCTTATTTTGATTAAACTGTAATTCTGCAGAAAGTCCCTAAACCCAAGAACAGAAAAAGCAAAAATGTATGCATGAAAGATGTTAAGAAACTGGATGTTTCAAGGGCAGACAGAAAGCCTAGCCTAAGAACAAATAAAGAACAAGAGTTTAATTTAAGCAGCTTCACCAAGTAGCTGTATATTTAAAGAATGTTGCACATTTTCATGAAAGATTCATTTTATTGTGAAATTATGCTCAATAAGGATGGTACCATGTAAAGATGATGCCCAAGGGAATAATTTGCAAAGATGTCAGACACTGGAGATTTGGATCACCAGCTGGTAAACTGAGCCTCGTTAGTGTCCCTCTCTCCACTGTTCCCAATTCTGAGAAACTGGTCAAAATGCACGTACCAGAAATTGCATGAAGCCTTTGTGTCCTCAGGGATAATGCTTTAGCCACCTGCATCTGATTTAAGACATATTATATCTATCTATAAATAGATCTACCTCCACCAGAAGAGAAAACACAACTTTTTTGAGGTAGCTAATGAGATTAAGGAGTGGTAAAGCTGAAAAAGGCTACTTTTCATCACCTTTCATGCAGGTCTAACTGTCTTAATGATCCACAGGCTGTGGTAGATTTGCTATAAACAGTTAATCCCAAATTCCCTTACAATCACAAGTGGAAACATCTTCCCAGGCTTACTGAAGAATTTACTAATAGTACAAAGAAGAAAAAAAAAAATATTAAAAATCAGGCAATAGAGCTATCTATCTGGTTAAACAATAAACAGCTATAAAAGCACTCGGAGAGAAGTATCTGCAGGAGTCTAAGGAACAAAAGAAAGGCTCAAAAAAGGAAGAGGCATAAAACTTTAAAAAACAGTAATAATTAAA